>VDFB02384990.1:0-11989 GCA_007258455.2 Sequoia sempervirens | reverse complement strand
AAGCACGTCCACCTTTTGAGCTTGTTTGAGTTCTAGTTAACTATTATGAGGTCCAATGAGAAGCCAAGCGCCATTTTTAATGCATGCTTGCTTTAGTGCGAATTTCTTATGATGAAATTCTATATATTTCAAGAGTGGCGTCCATTATTGCATCATCTTTTGCTCTGAAAGCTTGTATTTTCTTGAGCAACCAGCAAGCTTAAGGTGATTCAGGTGTCCGTTTTCAGCGTTCTTCGAAGCTACGAGCTCAGATTCTTCAGAGGAAGTCAATTCTAGACTTCATTTCCACTTTGCATGCAGGTTTTATAAAGATTCGAAGAAGAGATTTGCAGATTTTTCAGAAGCAGACAAGCAAAACTTTCTATCTTCTGTCTTATTTCTTCTATTTCTCACCTTAGGTACTTTCTTCGCATGCCAGAGTAATTCAGCACATTTTCAGAATTTGATCATCTGGGTTCTTATATTTCAGCGTTTGCAACAAGACCCACTTCTTAGATTTTTTCGAGAAAATCGCCCCGTAGCCTTCATTCTGAAGCTCTGAGCCTTTTTTCGAGAATTTCTTTGCATGTGGGCTTGAATCACATTTTTTCGAGAATCCAGCTATCTGGGTTTGTTCAGAATTCAGTTGTGCACAAAACCCATGTTCCAGAATTTCTTCGAAAATTTCTCCTGTCAGAAGCTATTTTTAGCCTTTTTCAGAGTTTTTCAGAAAGTTCTTCAAGCATATTCGACTTTACAGTCAAAAGTCACCATTTTCAAAATGCAGTTCAATCTCATTGATTACAAGGTGAAATCAGTCCTTACACATAATTTCACCAAGACTTCAGATACGGACCTAAATCATGTCTATCCAGTGGTCAATCTGAGCAGTTTAGAAGGTGTTAGCAGCAATTCGATGAGGAATCTTGAGCGTTCCGGGTTGCTGGCAGCGGCATCCATTCCTGTTTCTATCTTCGATCTTGCGTTCGTACTTGCTTGCATTAAGCATTATGACTCGTCTTCACGACAGATCAGATCGGTTGATGGAAGAGTGGTTTGCAGTCTCAAGCCGAAGGACATAGAAAGATGTTTTGCTATTTCTCCTCGCTCAGATAACTGTACTGTTGATCTTGAAGCTTGTGAGAAGATATGGGATGCTGATCATCAACGTTCACAGAGAAAGGTTGCTCAGAAATGGTTGACAATTCAGAAAACTAACTTGCCTAAGAAGGTTGGTCGTGGTGAATTTAAAGGAGCAGTTGCTGTTTTGATCACCTTACTCAATCGAGTTACCGGCCAGTCAGATGCTAATACTTTCCGTCCATGGATGTTCTACCTGATTACCAGAATCCTTGATGGCACAGAGCGTTTTGACTGGGCTATGTTAATTAGGGATTGCTTACATCAGCAGATTTCTAACTTTCTCAAGCATCACGAGTTTCATATGATATCTTATTTGGTCTACTTGGTGGCATTTCAAGGTAGTTTCAGACTTCTTAAAACCAATGGTACTCTCGGTGTTCAGCATATTCATGAATATTATCCACAGCTAGCGTTTTCTCAGTCTGAGCAGGACTTCCGAGTGGTGAATGATCACTTTGCCATGAGAACCGTGAGGGATCTTGATGATGAGATGCACATTCGTATTTCAGCCGAGGCCAAATCAGCAATGGAGACTTGGGCAGATTGGTTCATACAGCTTCCTACTTTCACGTACCTCCGAGTTTATGGTTATGTTGGAGAGCCTCTGATGTTGCCGAGATATCCGTCAGACAAGATTGTCTTTATGGAGTTCCTCAGGCAAATGCAGCACGCTCACTTCTTTCTTCGTAGTCGTCATAAGGCTGCGGCAAATTTTCCATTCTCATTGGGAATTTTCACATGTGATGCAGCAACAGATGCCAGGCGTATGTCTACTGAGATAGAAAGGTTCAAATTCAAGCCTTATACTGAGAGGTGTTCTTATGATCCTCTCGGTCATTATGCAAATCGGTTAGAGCGAGGGATTGCACATGCGCCAGCACTTGAAGACTTCTGGGCAAATTGTGAAGATGAATTTGAAGTTCGTCGTCGTCACTATTGTAGACTTACTGTTGGTCAGCTCTCTGATTACTTGTCAGAAGATGTTGATGGTTTGTCGGATGATGATGGAGAAGTTCTTCTCAATTCTTATGTTAAGGATCAAGTTGCTAGGCAGCCACTTCGCTCACCTGATTGGTATGCTAAGGAGAATACTTCCATTGAAGAGGTTTCCAGATCAATCATCAAGACTAGTAAGTTGTTCTTGGAGAGCAAGCGAACGCGAAAGTCAGTTCCTGTAGCAGAGCCGCCAAAGGATTTCTCGTCATTGCCTTCTACTTCTAGAGCAAAACCCAGAGTTAAAGCCATTATCATACCTCCGGAAGGAGTTAGACTCAGTGGAAACACAAGGAAGAGAGCTACTGGTAAAAGGAAGCAGAAACAAATTGAGAGTGCTCCTGAAGTTCCAACAGAGACAGTTATCCAGACTGAGCCTCACGTTTCACTTCCTAGTTCACCTCACGTTCCGCCTATTGATACAGATTCTGATCCTGAGCCACAAATTCAAGCAGGATCGGAGACGACTGAAACACCACAGGTTGATACATCAGGGACAGTCTCTCCGCGAATTGAAAATATTGTTCAGTCTTGTTGGCTCGAAAAGTCTTTGGGAAGACAAAGGCGTGAACCGTCATACAATCTTGATTTATTTGAGTTTGGTGAGCCCTATCAGAGGAGATCAAACAAGAAGATAAAGAAGCAAGTGCACATCGAAAAGACCCCTGAATCAGAGATTGTGATAGAAGTTGCAGTGCCTCCAGAAGGTAAAAGCTTGGACGAGGTCGAAGTGGGTGATTTTACATTCACTAAGGCAAATCTTGGCAGGACCACTCGAGAGACAGATGTATCTCTTCTTAAGATTGTTACCAATAATCTTGAAGAGCGTATCACGAAGGATGGAGAAGATAAGGCTTTACTCAAAACTGAAATTAGTCAACTTCGTCAATATATTTCTGATCTTGTTCATGGGAATCCAAATAGAGCACCTGTTCTTACTCAGCACATACCTGCAGAGAAACGAAAATTGGATCAGTTGGTCAGTCATGGCAGACTTTTGGATGATTGGATTGACAGTTTAGTTGCTGCTGGTAAAACTCTTCTTGCAGATTTATATCAGTTGAGGAGTGAGGCACACAAACTCCGTCAGGGTATTCAGTTGCTGGATATTGCAGTTGCAGAGAGCTTGGCAAAGGATCGCGTTCTTGTATCTCAGTTATCAGTTGCATGCGGTGCTTTGGAGGAGATCGAAGATCAAGAGAAAGTCTTCACTTGGAAAGAGCAGCACCTTCTCAGAACAGAAATATGTGAGAAAATCTCTTCCAAGTTATTTTCACTGAAGGATGACGTAGTTGGAGTGCTTGCACTTGTCAGTGGCTTCGTTGTTCAGATCCCGTGTCATTATCTTCTCGAAGATGGCACGCATGTTGAGTTGGAAAAAGTTCAAGCGGAATTCGAGAAGCTGATTTTTGACAGCCTTGAAGGTGAACCTAGGGCGCCAAAATTAGAAAATGTTTCAGTGATTGCAGCCAGTTTGAGAAAGGCGACTGAAGAATGCAAAGATGGTGTGCACACAATTACTGAAAGTGGCAGAGAACTAAAGGAGCAGACTGTTATTTTTAGCAGCATCAAAGTGCCAGATGACAGGGAGATCGATGAGTTCTTGGTCGAAGTGTTAGACCGAGTTGACATGGAGTGATCTGTCAGTTAGAACGTGCAGTTAATTTCTAGGGTTGAGTCCTGAACAGCAGTTAACTTGACTTCCAGTCTTCAGTTCACTTGCTGACTTAACACATGCTTATCTCATCCTCGGAAGTTATCAACACGAGTTAGATAGGTTTCCAGCTTAACTCAAGGTAGTGTACGCTAACTTTGCTTTTGGGGCCAAGGACTGCATGCTTGCACATTGTCCAATTAGTTATTTGTACCGCTAAAACCGAGGGTAGTTGCCCGCTAACTGCATAATTTACTTCATTAGGGTTAGGGCGCATGACTTGCATGCATTGCAAGAACTGTAGTGAACACAAGGTGATTTTAGGGTTGCCTACACCTTGATGTATATAAATAAGAGCTTTTGCTCATTTGTAATTAACTTTTGCTTGAGAGAAATATATGCTGCGCCTACCTTGCCCTCAATATTGCTCTTTATGGTATTTGTTCATGTGTCTTCATTATTGCAATTGATTGTTATGCCACATAGGGTTTCGAAAGATTGTAATGCTGGATTCTTCCATAGTTTAGAGAAATCTGTCTTGTGAATCTTTTATTGTTATGATCAAACGTTATGCCACACAGGGTTTCGTAAGATTGTCATGATAAAACCGTTTTGTGAAGTGTTTACTATGTTGATCGAGTGTTATGCCACACAGGGTTTCATAAAGTTTTCATGGTGAATCTTCTCTTAGATTAGGAAAATCTGTTTTGTGAATCTTTTGTCATTACGATTGAGTGTTATGCCACATAGGGTTTCACAAAGATTTTGATGATAAAAGTTGTTTGTGAGTCTTTACTATGCTGATTGAGTGTTATGCCACATAGGGTTTCATAAGATTATCATAGCAAATTCTCAAATCTGTTTTGTGCTTAATAAACTTGTTCAGATTGAGATGATAGTTGCGCCACCTTGCCTTCAAGTAGAGAATCTGAATGCGTTTATCGTTTGATAGTCATAACCTTGCTCCATTTCCTCTCGCTCTGTTTTCCTGAGGAGATTGGATAGATGTAAGTTGTAGTTTAGTTGATTTGCGAAACCAGAGAAAACTCAGCTGCAACGTGTAAGTTCTTTCAAGAAAGCCTTGTGCCTCTAGCAGCTGAAACAAAAAGACAGGACATAGTTTTAGCTTATTTTCCTTTGCAAATACATTTGTCAAAGCATACCGAGGGAGCTTCCCCTCCATAATTTGAAGAGCACTCATTGCGTAGTGTGCATAGGCTGTTCATAACAACTTCTACTCCAGAGGTGTTAGTTGTTACGCCAACATGTTGGACACAAGGAATTAATTAAGAATGTCGTAAATGTCATCATCACTAGGAGCCGCCAATTAACATAGGGAAGTCTTGAAGGAGTCAACAAGGCCAGCATTAGTCTGCGTGAGCTTTGGAAGCTAGCGAAGGAGTTTCAAACTTCAACAACGGTTGCTATTCAACACCATATTATTATATCTGCCGCCCTTCTATACTTCACAGCTGAGTCTAAGGTAGCCTTCGTGGACTTTGAGGGAAGTCAGAGGCAATTATTAGGTCTTATGTGCTTGCTAGCTTCTTCATTGCTAGCCACCAAATTTGAAGTTGATAATTGGAAGGCCGCCGAATCATTTCCAGGTCAACATTTCAATCTAGAAATTTATTAATCTTTCTTCCTCGCAAAGTATAGTCTAATAAGGAAGATTTGTACCATCTTTATATATCATTATCGGAGTATAGTTGTTGGATAATTTGTCTATGATTAATTTCCTGTACTTAGCTTGTCAACTAAATAATAAGTTTCAGCAAGTAGTGGCTTAGAAGTTTTATAGGATTAAATTGCTTATGTTGTTATGGGTTTCATGAAGGTATTTGGATATTACTCCTAGATGATGTTATGCCAGTAATAATGATTGTATATTCATACACTTGTATCTGCTTTCACCTAGCCCAAACCTATGAATGAGAAATAGAATTCTGAAGCAAAAGTCAAGTACTTGTCTATATGTTTTGAATTGTGATGAGTGTTATAAGGAGATTTGCAAATATTAGTATCTATATATATACACATCTGCATATATAGAGGATATTCTATTACAAATCAGATTATGCAAATAGTTTGACGAAATGCTTACATTGACAAACTGATGAACCAACTAGTTTGGGTCATTACATAACTCCCAAAACAGGGGGCAGCAGGAATAACTAGGGTCTATAGACCCTCACCAAGGCAACAAATCTTCTTCCAATGAAAGCAATCCTCTCCTATATGGTGCGACACAGCTTAAATGGCTCCAAACTCACAATTCTGCCTTAAAACCTCTTTTTATAATCCCTTGGGATCTTTCTAGAATTTAAATTTTATAATAATTTAATAACTTTCAAAAAAAACCATATTTTATCTCTTTATAAAGTGACTTATTATTTTCATTTGCTTTTGAACTATATGAGTTACTTTATAATTAAAATTAATTATATCTTTCACACAATCACCAAGTTGTGGAAAATACTAGAATAGACCCAAGATGAATTCTGACCACGCCAAAATACTCTTAAGCTCTCAAGATATTGAGCAATATGAAAATTGGTGACTTCCCAAAATAAAAACTTCTACAAAAAGTGTGGAGAGCTCCCAGAGTGTCGAAATTGCAACTAGGAAGTACTATTGGACTCATCTTGTTTACTTGAGTTCACTACCACTGTCAGAATTCTTTTCCAATAAAGTTGATACTCTCCAAGAACACTGGAACTTTCCAAGAATGTTTGAATGAACAAAGAAGGGAAGATTAAAAGAACCCCATAACTATCGGTCTATGCAAGATGCAAGGCCCCCTAAATCTACTTCTAACCCTATAGAACTCATGATAGCTACCAATGCCTCAATTGTCATCTTTTTCTATATTTTCTTCTCTTCATAACACACAAGGAGAACCTCAACTCTTTGTCCACTACATTGCATACAACAACATTTTGTCCACAAATCCATGCAAGGGGAAATTAAAGGCAACCGGTGCCTCTCATACATAGGACACAAAAGTTGCATATCACCATTCTTGGCTATGTAACTACTTTGTCATGTTTCCAATCGAGGTCCCTAGACTTAACACCACTTTTGTTCTAATTAAGGTAAGCAATGATTTTGAAAGGGCCTAGACCCTTCCCTTAAACCATCCTCAAAGTTATAAGGTAGCATAAACTTTCTTTTCTTTTGAAAGAATTAAGCACATCCAGGCAGCAAAGGACAACCATGAGGAACAATGACGACACAACAAAAAAAGCAAAACACAATAAAACCTTAGAAACTACCAACCCAAAGTCAAGGTGGTTTAAATTCAAATTGTCGCAAGGATCCTTCTTCCCTAAACTCCTTTTTTTGGAACAAGAAAGATTCATAAGACCACAAGCAGATCCATCATGCAACCCCGAAACCTTAAAAGAGGTATCCATCACCATACAATTTGCAAGGGCTTTCCCCCTATTTTCTTCCTTGACACCACTATTTTTGCTTGTGAATGCCATTTTTCTATTGAAGAAAAATAAAACCCTAGCAAAAAAGAAAAAGAAAAAAAATTAAAAGAACCCTAGCAGCTACAAGAAAATAATTAAAAAACAGAAATAAAATAAAGTCAATGTAAACCCTAGTAGCGAGAATGAAGGCATAAAAAACAGAGTTAAATCCCTCTCAAATGCAGCAGATAAATTCGCTAAAATCAGTCAATGTCCACTATGAATCCCTCAAATATCACCTGCAAACAAATGCAATCTGCTCAAATATGTCAAAAGGTCAAAACCTCAAATGAAAGAATGTGAAAAATGTCCAAATTTGAGTGTTTTAATGGGCAGGCTGGTCTTTTGTTCTGCCTAGCGAGTTTTCCCATCGGAAGATGCAAGTTTTTGGCAATTTTTCAACAATTTTTAGAGAGAGTTTTTGGGTGTGTTACTCACTAGCACTGTTTGCTTCAAGAGAACTCGCAAGTTGGCTAGTTACTCACCAAATCTTTATACTATGAGGAGAATATTTACCACATTTACATTTGAAGTGCTTGGGTAACACACACACAACCTCTTAGTCATAAACTAATATTTTACTTTGATGGTGTTATTCTTCATTGTTTCATGGTGTTATTGTTCATCCAAATTATCTTGGGTGTCGTCAATCACATTGCCTCAATGTTACAAATATCATCATCCTCAATGAATTGCCAAGGATATGAAATTTTCGTATTGGAAAAACATTGAAAATAAGGTTGGTAAATCAAAAAAATATATTATATATCATTTACTAAATCAAAAAGCTAATTACTTAAATTATCTCCATTTTTTCCCAAATTTTGAGTTAATTGTGATTTCTAGAAAGAACGACAATTTTCACTATTAGATAACAACACAAACTTTTTAAATTACTCAAGGGGGAGAGCTTGACTACTTTTTCAAATATCAAAACCAAAGCATGTAGACCTACCTCATAAGAGTTATCTTCAGTGTCACTCTCTTTGAGTTCTTTGAGATTAAGTCGATGCATTACTTCTTGTTTTGGCATTTCTAATGGAGATAGTTTGATGATAGCTGTAAGATACCGAGTCCTTCTATAGAGTTAGCCAAATTTTAATGCACAGAAAGATTAACAGAACACAGCTGTAATGGCAATCTTTAATAACAGATTCTCAAAACAGAAGGTTTACTCAGAACAGTGAGTTAACATGAATCAGAAATAACACAATCTACCGTAAATGTCTACAATTGGTTTCCACCCAAAAAAAATCACTACAGAGATTTGCGATACGGATCAAAGTAAGCAGCCCCAAACAGTGAGCGCATAGTAGATATAAACAACTGAGCCCACAGTCTCGAAATGAGCCTGCGTGAATAATCATAAACTCACGATTCTGCCTGGGTGCGACGCTGGACAAAGCACAGAATGATCTGAGATACGAATTCGCCCAGAAGTGACTATGGTTCGTTATTGGCCGTGATGTTCCAGATTCGCAATTGCAAGGGAATTGCGCTTGTGACCGACGTCGTGCTTGTCTGGATGTGGTCGTCGGTGAAACTGAGAAGCTTCTGCTCTGAGAGATCCGAGAGAATGAACGCCTTGAGGTGCCAAAGCCTCCACTGTTCCCACGATGAGATTGAGATAACGAATTCAATATGTGCACTCTCGTGTAATCCGTTGCAATGAGTAATCATCTGAATCTGCCACGAACTGATGCAATCACTATTGCTCCTCCCAATTGTCGTTGGTCTTAGCTACCAATCAGGAAAGCGATGTTCACGGTGAATGCCTCAACCCGACAGAAGAAGTCACAAAGGCCGGGAGTAGTCGAGTGTCCAGCGGAGAGGATGAGTCGGGGATGGTGT
Organism: Sequoia sempervirens; assembly: GCA_007258455.2. Taxonomy (NCBI): domain Eukaryota; kingdom Viridiplantae; phylum Streptophyta; class Pinopsida; order Cupressales; family Cupressaceae; genus Sequoia; species Sequoia sempervirens. Next base: position 2,893 of record VDFB02384990.1, on the reverse strand, counting down.
ATTGATTTCCTTCAGTTACTTGTTGATTTGAGTGATGCCCGGCTCGGAAATGGAGTCCTGATGACTCGCAGCTAAGTAAGTATGGAGATCGCACACGGATGATGGCCAGAGCGGAGCTCAGCCAATTCTTTCTTAATCGCCTCCTCTCAAATGTACACAACCCCTGTATGTAGTAAACAGAATTCCTAAACTCAGCGAAGGTAAAGAAGCAATGAAAGCAAACACGAATTTCCCCAGGCTGAGGCTACGCACAAACCTGGGTACCAACGTGTGAGAGACTACGTCCTCACCGATTTCCTGGTAAGACTCGCATCCAAAATTCGTGATACTCTTCTACAGCCAGAAGGCCTATATAAATACATATTGAAAGATGCCTTCCAAAGAGGTCGGCCAGCAATGAAATTAGGAAATTCAAATGATAAGCGCCAACCAAACGTGTCGGTCAGAATAAGTTCCATAAATTTATATATTATTTTATTAATAATTTAAATTTATATTTAATATTTTATTATTTAAAATATTTAAATTTCACCTAAGTGTTGATAAACACTATTTCCCGCCATCGCCAAATTGGGGATATGACAATAGCATTCCATTTCCATGGCAACAACATAGTGTGGAAAACATGTGTCATTTTTCAACTACATGTTTAAAATGAGAAAAATGCAGAAAACACATCAAATTTAAAATAACAATATAACTGCCATGAAAATAACAAAATAATATTTTTTGTTATTAATCACCAAATACAATGCATAAACATCTAAATACAAGTAACGTATATTAGATATGAAAATGATAACTATAATGAAAATGGTGGCAAACATTTCAATTTGCAATACCTTTAAAATAACGATATAACCTCCATGAAAGTAACAAAATAATATATTTTGTTATTAAATGCCAAATACAATGCATAAACATCTAAATACAAGTAACATATATTAGATATGAAAATGGTGGAAAACATTTCAATTTGCAATACCATCAAAGTTTCAAAACACATGTTTTATAACTTAAAAATCATTGCACTTTTTTGAATAAATTCTGATTGTTTGTTTGTAGTATTGTTCACAATTTTTCAAATTAATGACAATGTTTTGGTAAACGCCACAGATTTGACCAAGTAGATTCAAGGTTTGAATGTCGTGTCATATGGCACAAATATATGCCCAATTCTTTTTTACTTGCATTAGTTTGATTACTAACACTACTATGGTGTAATAATTAATTGATGTTCTAACTAAAATACATGTTTTGAATGACAAACCTCAAATCTTTGGGACATTGCCCTTTGAACCATATGTTGGGCATTCAACATGCAATTCTGATTCTTCTTCTAGGAGGGGTGTGAAACTCAATCATATAAGATATCATCATGGATCCCCTGATTGCAGCTACATCACCAACTTCCTTGTCTCTTCAAGGGGTTCTTTAACTTTGTATGTTATTAGCCGGGCCCTACATCTTCAATCCTCTCTAGCCATGTGATTTTACCATCAAAGATTGCCAAAGCTCCTTCAGAACAGACCTCTTTAGATGCCATCTTCTGACAGATTGTTATTGATCACATAGCAGTAAATATTAAAGCACATTATGTTTCCAATGAGGGCTAATTTTGGATGACTTTTTACTAAACTACTATGATATGAGTGCTTTATGACATTTCTCTCTCCAAACAAGATTATTTAACTATGTATCATGGTGGTTGGTAGCTCTATGAAAACTTTTTCTACCTAAAGACAACAAAAGGTTTTTGCTTAAAATTATCTTCAAGAAGAGTTTACTTTTTTTATCATTACAGCTACGAAACTCTTGTAAATGCCAGAGTTTGTGGGTTCTCACTTCATGACCATTGTCTTATTCAATGCTTTAGGCACTCTCTTACTTCACAGAGAGGCATAAATTATAGGTACAGCAAAGGCTGGTGATAGTGTGTAATGTCCATGAGCGGTTCAAAAATAATGGCTACCCTCAAATAATAATATTAAGCTTTCACATATTTTTTTAAGCTGTAACTTTTAAAGCATTATAAAAGCCACAGCCTTAAAGCTTTAAGAAAGAAACATATTAGCGTTTTCCAGATATTTTTACTTTTACATAATATTTAAACCATATATCTATATGACAAACGCTTGTATATTTTCCAAATATTGATATCTTTCAGCATTTTTTGGATAGATTTATTTAAGATGTCAGAGCTAGTACTGATATCATAGAGTTGTCTTTTAAGTCCCTTGCCCAACTTTTTGTCATTTGTGAAAATGGATATAAATCTTTTCTTCCTTTCTTTATTAGACCCTTCCAACACTACAATATCAATTGTATCGATAACTATGGCATCTTATATGGTTAGTTTCAGTTACCTCTCATCCCAGAATTGATTTTAAACATGTAAGATGATCAAATTTTGAAACACTAAAAACTAGATTGCAATTATAAGACTAAGAAAAAAATGCAAGTCAGTAGATAGACAACTAATTATTAAATGTAGAATCCCAAATATTCTGACACTGATATCTAATTGCTCATAGACAAAACCCACAAATACATTGGAAAATTATTTTTCTTAAGGAATCATTATAGATGAGAAGTGAAATTTATTTCCAATGTTTACTACTCACCAGCGCCACTTAGAAACACAAACAAGAATTGTGCCATCAAAGTGTTGACATTTGCCACAAGGAGGCAAAATGGAGAAATCGCAACAACCGGGGAACCACCAAATGTTGTTGAAAGTGATAATCTGTGCATAGCCATATTAATTAGAAAAATTAACTTAGGCAAAATAAACTGAGTGAAGATCATATGCAAGCAACAAAAATAGGTGATTAATTTTAAAAGCATCTCTTTAAATACCCTATCACTAGTTCCTGTGGGATTTTTATAATAG
>VDFB02384989.1:0-14619 GCA_007258455.2 Sequoia sempervirens | reverse complement strand
GCTGCCCCCAGTTGGGTGGATTAAAATTAACTTTGATGGGGTAGCGAAGGGAAATCCTGGGCCTACTGGATGTGGGGGGTGTTAAGAGATAACTTTGGCAGACTTCTTGGCATGGTGCAACTCCCATTGGGTACATAGAATAATCATCGCACAAAGGTGGAGGCTACATCCATGAGTATTAGATATGCTATTAGTAAGGGGTTCTCCAAAGTTTGGGTGGAAAGCGATTCTATGAATATCATAAACTATTTGTGTGGTACTCATCCTCCAAGCTAGAATGTGGATAAGTTAATAAAGGATACGATAATGATGTTACAATCTTGTGATGAGAGTCGCATCTCTCACATTTATCGAGAAGGAAACTCTCTTCTAATTATTTTTCCAATTGGGCTATCAACCTTAGTGAATTTTGCTCATGGGAGGAAGGGTCAATCATTCGCAAGGATGCTAGAAACATTTTAAGAAATGATGGTGATGGATAAGTTGATGCGGATTTTATGGCCTTGTACATCTCCCCATCTACACATTTTTTGGGTTTTTTATGGGTTTTTCGCTTTCGTCTAGGTAGCTTTCACTAGGGTTTTGTGTGTTCTATTTGGGATACCATGGGCAGTGACAGAAGCTAAGTTGAGCCACACTCATGTGGTGATATTTGGAGAAAGAAGAAGCTCCAGAACATTCTTCGTCATAGCAATTTCACTCCATTTTTGGAGAGAATGCATAGTCATGACCCTAATGCCTCGGCCAAGTTTGTCTCTCTTTCGCATAGCCACAAGATGGTGTTGGAAGGGATTGAGGTGGAGGTGAATGAAGACCTTATTGCCACCGTTATGGGCATGCCAACTGTGGGAAGGAAATTTTTCAAAGACAAAAAGAGCAATGAAGAAGCGATGAACCAATTTTTTAAGGATGATGACTGGAAGAATTTGGCCAAGTTGGAGAGTTGGGGTTATGATAGAACCTCCTACAAGAAAATTTTGGCTAGGGTTATGGAGGTGTTGATGCAATACGTGATTCTTGAAGGGAGATTTAAGGTTCGTCTTGGCCACCATTTCACTCTCCTGAATCATTTCAGACATGGTTTGTTTATTTCCTTTCCCTTCTTCCTTTATCTTTGTTGGAATCCTCTGTGTATGCTCATATGAAGAATAGGAGGGACCTTTTCCTCCATGAAGGGCTAATTTTGCTTATTATGGAGCATGTCCAATCTCTAACCCCAAATCCGACCATCAAAGGAAAGGAAGAGGTTTTAAGTGCTTTATAAGGGTTGTTGAATTCAAACTCCTCCTCATCATTGGAGGAGGATTGGGATGAGGACAAGGATGATGTCTCCCCTATGGTTGTGGCTTCGACTTCCAAGAAAAGGAAGGTGGCGGGCTGTAAGAGTAACAGAGCTCCTAAGAGGTTGGCCTTTTCTAGGAGTGATGATACGGAGGTTGGTTCAGATGGGTCCTCTCCTAAGGTTGCGAAAATGGCTATTGATAAAGGTGTTGTTGGTAGGGCTCTTGAGATTGGGGCCTAGGTTAATGTTGGGTTGGTTGAAAAATTGAGAAGACTGTCGAAGAGGTTGGCCAATTTGAAGAAAAAGGATTCCGCAGCTTACGTGGACCCTGGTGGAGGCAAAGGGAATGTAAGGTTCCGTTCTATAAAATCGCGGATCTCAGGGAGGATTCTCCAACGCAAGGAGCATTCCTATGTGTATCTGTGCTAAGGGAGGCTGGGATCTAAATGGGAGGAGGAGGAAAAGAAAAATGCTAACTGCTGTTGAAGAGATTTCTGATCCTTCGAGGATTTTTCATACCTGGGTGAGGATGATACTTCAATGTTTTGTTTGCTAGATATGGAAAGGGTTGGGGCAACGGGAACCTTCAAATTGGCCAAATGGACTTTGCAAGAATTCAATAAAATTAATACCAAGATAAGAGGCTTGAAGGAAAATATGCAGAATGTTCAAAAGGCCTCTATGTTTGACATCCTCATTAATAGAATGGTGGAACTGGAAGGTACATTTAATGACTTTAAGGGGCTGTGAAAGGAAATACTGTAGGCCTTTGAGGCCAAGGTTGTTGGCATAAATGGTGATATCAAAAAATTGTTGCAGGTAAGCCATACCTTGGTTAAGAATAGTGCAAAAGCTTTGGAAATTGTCTTTAAGAAAATTGGTCAGCTTAGAGAAGATCGGGTTTTCTTCTCGGAGATCATGGAGAAAGAGAAAATGGCTAAGGGTAAGGGTAAAAAAGTTGTGAAGGATGATGAAAAGGTACCTATTGGTAGAGGGTTAGCTTAATGGAAGAAATATTTTGATGCTGAGAAAAAGGAACTACTAGATATGGTTGAAAAACATAAAAACCAACAGATTGAGGTGGCCAAAACTCTGAGTGGCCTTAACTAGTTTCTTGTTTCTTTTTGTTTATGTTTGGTGTTTGTCTTTTGTTGGTTGTTTTTGTTGTTTTGTTGGTGGGTGTTGTTGGTTGTTTATTGTCTTCCTTTAGTTTGGCACCCATGGTGGTTGGTTTTTTGGCTGTTGGGTTGTTGTTGGTAGACTTTTGAATATATTTTGGAGCAGCATTTTGTTTCTGATGTAGCGGGTCGGTCCTTTCAAAACTTATTTTTCCTTTATTAATCAAAAATAAATGAAAAAAAAAAAAAATAAAGGAGGAAAGGAGGGAGAACATGAATTCAAGAAGGTAACAAGATAAAAGTGAAACTCTGGTAAGGAAGATTACCCACGAGCCTAGTGGGACCAGAGGGATGGCATGGATGGGCAAGAAATTGAGCAAGGGAGAGAAGGGCTTAATAGGAAGAGGAAGGCAAGCAACAGGAATTAAATGTGGAGGAAGGAAGATTTTGGGTCTGGCATACAATAAGGGATGCCAAGCCCTCACCTTAATTCTACCCCTCATCGCGATGGAGTTCTAAGCAAGTGATCAAGAATTTCAAATGGATTCTTTGAGTTTTAAGAAAATTTGTCTCTTTGAATAAGATTTGAGTAAGTTTCTAAAATAAATAATAAGGCGTTTGCAGAAGAAGAAAGCGGTTCGCTAGAGTGCAGATTTGAGAATTTGATCGTCTAATGTGTTTTCTAATTATGTTCTTTGATTCTAGTGTTGAACAATCGGCCTGTTTCACCAATTTAGGGTGTACCACACGAACACACTACCTTATAGACTCCAAAGTGGAGAAGAATGTTCTTGGAGTCTTTGAGAGAGGGGATCCAATTTCTCAGAGTTGTGAGGGGTTTGAAAGCACATTGGAGGCCCTTTTTATGGAGGATCCTAGAGATTTTTTGGGAAATGCCATCAATATAAGGGAGGGAGACACTAGAGAGAGTAGAGATTTTTGGGAATTAGGATTAGAAATGGAGAGGAATTTCACCTTGACTTGGGTAAAGGTTGTATAATTCTTTTTACTAGAGTACCCATTCAAATAGAAGACGTGACAAAGATGGTCTAACTTGGGGACTAGGTTATCCTCATCAAAAATTTGATAGGCTCTCAAGGCAAGGGTTTTTGGGACACCGCTTTTTTGGCTCGAGTGGTGGTGTGAAGATGAGTGGAGGTAAAGATCGATGTGGGTGGCCTTTGAAAACATACGCCAACCAAGGGATCCATCAAGTTTTTTGAGAAGCAAGATATCGAGGAAGGGAAGAGAGTTTTCTGATTTGATCTCTTTGGTGAAGGAAATACAAGGGACAAGGTTATTGAGGTGGGCATGGAATTCCTCCAATTTTTCCAAGCCATGTGGCCAACATACATTAGTATCATCCACATATCATTTCCACCACCTTAGTTTGAGAGGGAAGGAATGAAGAGCCATTTCTTGGAAATGCTCCATAAAAAGGTTGAAAATGATAGGAGAGAGGGGGGATCCCATGGCAACACCATCAACTTGCTCATAGATGACACCTTGGAAAGAGAAAAAAGTTGATGTAAGACATAATTTGACTAAGGCAACAACCTCCTCATTAGATTTGTGTTTAAAAATTTCAAAAGCATCGAAGATGGGAACCTTAGTGAAGAGAGAAACAACATCAAAACTTACCAAGAGATCATTGCTCTCTACTTTTTTTTCCTGGATGAGATGGATGAAATGGGAAGAATTTTTATGGAGTCTAAATTCCCCATGAGAGGGGCTAAAAGTTTAGAAAGGAAAGCGACAAGATTGTAGGTTGGCAACCCTATGGCACGTCGAAAATGGGTCTTAAAGGAATGCCACTTTTGTGAATTTTGGGGGACAATATTTTGAACCCAATTCTAATATATGATAGTTTTTTATATTATAAGTTGCATTTACATGGTGTGGTACCCTTAACACAAGGAGCCCAAGGGCCAGAGTTCATATCAAAAAATAAAAAAGCTTGTTAATTTATGATAGTTAGTATTAGTATGGTGCATATAATTTTTAAGTCATCCATATGTAATATTAAACAAAGGTGGATGCATATGCTTTGTAAACCATCTCATTAGTTAATTAGGATAAAGCAATTTCACCAAATGTATGGGATGGTAGGAGTTGTCTTTGGAAAGACTATACTTTAATGAATTCCCAAATGAAAGGTGTTGGTGATTTGATCTATGAATCTTAAATCCCTAAGGTAGGATAGTCTCCCAAGTGCCAAGGGTTTCAAAATTGGGAATACTATCATGAAATTTATGTTTAGGTTGGGAAGCTTATGATCAATTGCTAAGGTGGGTAAGACCTTCACTTTTTCCTCTGTAAGAACAAGGGGGGGTTAATAAAGGTGATATAATAGATATTATTATAGGAGGAAAAACTCACCCTAACACAAACTATACCCATCACATAGTGGGTCCCTATTTTAGGTGTCACTACATGCCTATATGTGAACCTTGTTAACACAATATCTACCACATAATGGTGCAGGGGCACCATATTAATCATTTTGTGTAAATAAGGTCTTGTGTCAATTTTTGGTGTGTTTTATTCCTTTTCAAGAAATAAGGTCATAATATACCATTTAAAATGTAACTTGAGTATTTGGGTCGGTTTAGAGTTCATTTTGAAAAAAATGTCAATATTTCCAAAAGTTGTCATATGTAAAAGTGCAAAAATGAAAATTAGGGAAGCCCAATGGTCATTTGGACTTAAAGGGTAGTTGAAGCAGTTGAATCAAGTTAGTTTATGTTTAAAAATTCTTGAAAAGCATCGAGGAAAGGTTGGAGAGTTGTCTTTGAAGATTCAAACAATAAAGTTATCTGTTTACATTGAATTTTCTATGTGTTTTCATTAAATGGTGTTGTTATAGGGTTATGCACAGACTCGTACTATAGGAAATTGATTAAAGATGATTTGAACTAGATAAAGACCTATGTTAAGTGAATTTTTTTTTTTTGGGATTTGATTTCATAAAGAAATAAAGTTTTTATAGCCAATTTTCTATAGGTGGTCTATAACTCAGAATTAGTGGTTTTGAGAGTGCAAAATGAAGACTTAGGCCATTCCACCTAGTGAATCAGGATATAACTTGGTGTAGTGGCACCATTAGGAGTAGGTTTTGTTTTAATGTAGATGGTATGAGCAAGGAAGAGGGTTTGGAGGCATTTTTATGCTGCCCTAGTTGAATTTTTGTGAGTTTTGGCTTCAAAGTGGTGGTTAGGAACTATGACTATCAGCTTAGAAAATACATTGGGGCATGGATGCATGCTACATGCACCATCCCTTTCATGGGATGTTATGCAAAGCTGATACCATTTTTCGTTATTACGTCAGATCTAAGTATGCGTTTGATAGACAAAGGTGAAATGCACTTACTCTTCCTTAAAATGCATTTACCTATATTTTAGAAATTTTCAACTTTATGTGGTTTTAATAATTTGAACTTTTATGCTTATATGATATTTAATATTTTAATAAATATTAAAATATATTATATTCAAATAATTATTAAAAGAGTGTAATTAAATTATATATATTTTTTCTAATATAATTTATTTCAACAATATTATTATATTATTCAAACTAAATATTTTTTATAAAATTATATTATATTATAATATTTTACTAATATTATTATAATATATTTGAATTATGATATAAAAATTGTAATATATTAGATACTACAATATAAAGAAAAGTTATACTATAATACAATTCTTATGTACTAGAATATATATATTTTTAATAATATATATAAAAAACTGTCCAGAGATCTCCTTCTTGAGGCTCGAGAAGGATATCTATTTATATTTTATATATATTATTAGAAAATATATATATGCTAATGTAATCCTGATTATATGAGAAGAAACAAAATTATTAGGGCTAGGGTTGGGGTTAGCTTTAGGAATAGGGTTAGAGTTAGAGATAGAATAAGAAGTAGGGTTGGGTTTAGCATTATAATTTAGATTTATGGTTAGGATTAGAGATAAAATTATGATGAAAGGTAGGCTTTGAGATAGAGATAGAATCAAGGTTAGGGTTAGGATTGGGATTATGATTAGGATTAGAGATAGAATTAGAATCAAGGTTGGGTTTACAAAATTACAATTAGGGTTAGGGTTAGGATTAGAGATAGAATTAGGATTAGGAGTGAGGGTTAGAGATAGAATTGGAAGTAGGGTTTGATTTAGCATTACAATTAAGGTAGGGTCAGGATTAGCATTAGAGATATAATTAGGATGAAGGATAAGGTTAGGTTTAGGGTTAGGATTACAATTACGATTAAGATTAAAGTTATGGTTAGGTTTAGACATACAATTAATATTATGGTTGTAAATAGTGTTAATATTATTGATAGGGTTAGGGTTACAACTAGAGGTAACATTAGGATTAGGTTTGGGTTAAAGTTTGTATTGAAATTAGGATTATGGTTAGGGTTATGTTTGTGTATTAGGGTTGAGATTAGGTTAGCATAACTATTAGGATTAAAATTAGGGTTAAAGTTAATGATAGAGGAGAATTAGAATTTGGGTTGGGTTAGAATATAATGAGTTAGGTTAGGATTGGCATTAGGTTAGGTTATGGTTGGGATTGGGGTTATGAGTAGCATTAGGATTAGGGTTATGGGTAGAGATAAATTTTGGATTAGGGTTGGGGTTAGTGTTACTATTAGGATTAGGGTTAGGGTTTGAGTTATATAATTAAGGTTAGGGTTATGGGTAGAGATAGAATTAGAGTTAGGGTTGTAGTTAGAATTATTGAATCTTAATTGAGTCCTAACCAAAATTAAACCTTAACCCTATTTAAACCATAACTCTAACCTTGATTAAATTGTAACCCTAATCCTAACAATAATCATAACCCTAACTATCACCCTAGTTGAACATTTTAACACCAACCCTAACCCCACTCTACTCTAACCCTAACCTTGAAACTTTATTCTATAAGCCTAACCCTAATTGAACCCTAACCCTTACCCTATTTGTTTTTCAACAATAGTATTATATTATTTAAACTAAATATTTTTTATAAAATTTAATTATATTATATATTTACTAGTATTATAATATATTTGAATTATGAGATAAAATTGCCAATATATTAGACAAACTATAATGCAAAAGAAAGAATTATATTATAATACAATTCTTGTAATGTACTATATTATATATATTGTAATAATATATTATATTATATTATATTATATTAATAATAATATATTATATTATATTATATTATATTATATTATATTATTAGTAATACTATATTATATTATTATTGTTAACATTATTAGTCTTATTTGGATAGGATATTAATTGTTCATTGGATTGTATTTTATCCAAGGGTGAAAATTAATTTACTTTTTAGAAGTTTCCATTTTAAATTATGGTTCATTTTCAATTAATTTATTGATATTTGGGTGGCTATATTATCATATTATATTAATATTAATATTATTATTATATAATTATTATTATTATATTATATTATTATTATATATTTTTATTATTATTTTAATATAATTATATGTTAAATATAATATAATTAAAAAATATAATTATAATAATTATTATATTATAATAGTAGTGAACCCATCATTTTTTGTTAAATAAAGTCTTAAAAATATTATTAAAGTCAAATAATAATATATATGATAATAATAATGTATATTATATTTAAATAATTATTTTATTAATTATTATTATTATTATTATTATGTTGTTATAATATGACAATATGACAATATTATAAAACTAATAATAATAAACAACTAAATATTTCATATAAATTATATATAATATAAATATATAATAATTAAGAGAATAGTTATTTAAATAATATGCATAATTATCATATATAATACTATTTAAATTTAAAAATGTGTTTTTTCATAATTTTAATATAAAAAATAGTTATAAATTTTTTCTTTATATTATAATATCTAATATATTACAATTTTTATATCGTAATTCGAATATATTATAATAATGTTAGTAAATATATTATATATAATGAAATTTTATAAAAAATATTTAGTTTAAATAATATGATAATATTGTTGAAATATATTATATTATTATATTAATTAGAAAACTATATATAATTTAATTAAATCCTTTTAATAATTATTTGAATATAATATATTTTAATATTTATTAAAACATTAAATCATAAGCATAAAAGTTCAAATTATTAAAAACTTCATAAAGTTGGTAAATTTATATAAAGTGAAGGGTAAATGCATTTTAAAGTGAAGAGTAAATGCATTTCACCCTGTCTTATCAAACAGTACTTAGATCTAACGAATAACAGAAATGGTACGCTACATAACATCCGGTGTAAGTGATGGCATGTGGCATGCATCCATGCCCCAGTGCATTTTCAGGGCTGGATAGCCGCTATTGTGGTTAGGAGTTAGGGTTTGAAGAAACAACATTGTTAAAGGATGGGAGATGGTTGGAATAACATGTGCAGGTCCTATTTGGTGTGTTTGAGGTTTTTCTAAAGTGATTGGAGTTGTGGAGTTGATTTCCAATAAAGCCCTATGAAACCTAGCCTAGAATGGCTTAAACAAGGGTTTGATGTTTTGGTGAACCGGTGATTGTTTCCCCTAATGAAAGTTGTTGATTTTTGGATTTTGTAACCTAGTTTTGAACTTACAATAGGAATTTTGGGTTAAGAGAGTGATTGGGTTAGTGTTTCTTTGCAAAATAGGCCTAATTGGCTTAAGGGGTAGTGTAGCAGTAGTTATTTGGAGACGATGGTACAAAGTGACCTTATGAAGTTTTAAGATATGTTGAAGAATGCCTTAATTGGTATTTGAAATGCCCATTATTTTGTGGGTTTGCAGAGTTTTCTGAAAGATGTGCACAAATTTCCCTGTTTGCAATGCTACTAGGAGAATAAGATGAAATTGTGAAAATTTGCCAAGATAGGGTTTTGAGGAAGGAAAAGTTGTTTGAAACACTTTGAATTGTGATAGTTGGAAGGTTTTCCTCCCTGCTCTGTATCAATTGGTATAAGAGCATAGGTAGTAGATCTTTTGAAGAAAAAAAGTTGAAGGCTGAGAAGGGAAAAGTGGTGATTTGAAAAGGCAAGATACCTCCAAAGAACAATCCAACAGCCAAGGAAGTTAGAGAATTGAAGGAACAATATGCAAAGGAGGTGATACTTTATAAGGAGTCTCATGAAGCTTCCCTTGCAAGAATTGCAGCCTTGGAAAAGAATCAAAGAAGAGGTATGGTCAGTGGTGACCAAAGTGATAAGGAGGATGAGGGTGAGAGTGAGAACCCTCCAGTAGGAGTCCATGATGATGAGGAATTGGACCCTAAAAAGATGAGAATGGTCAGGATGCTAAAGGATATCAAGGGGGATAATACTCCAAAGGTGAAAGTTGAAGAACCTATTTACGATGGAAAGATGGACAGTGAGGAAGTATTGAGTTGGATAGATGTTCTTGATAATTTATTTAAGTTTGAAGAGATAAAAGACAATAAGAAGGTGAATTTTGTTAAAACCAAGTTGAAGGGCCTTGCCCTAACATGGTGGAACTATGTTCAAGAGGAGAGAGTAAATAATGTTAAAGCAAAGATAAGTTCATGGGACAAAATGGTGGCAAAGGTGAAGACACAATTTATGCCTACAAATTATGCAATTTAGACCTTTAGGAAGCTACAAAATTTAAGGCAAAAGTAGTTAGATGTGATGGAATATATTGAAGAGTTCCATAGACTAAGTATTAGAGTAGGACATACTAAAGATGAGGTAGAAAAGGTTGCAAGGTATCTAAATGGGTTTAGGCTCAATATTCAAGATGAAATTGGTCTCACAACACCTAGGATAGTTGAAGAGTGTTTTCAGTTGGCTATCAAGGCAGAGGAAAGGATAAAAAGAAGGCAAGAAATACAAGGAAGAGGTAGAGGTAACACTAATAGAGGAAGAGGTACAAGGTAGACCTATAAAGAGCAAGAAGATGCAAACAAAAACAAAGACCAAGTTGCTGATCAAAGAGGTGGTTTTAGAGGCTTCAGTGGAAGATTTGATGGAGGTAGAGGTTCAAGTTCATTTTCAAGAAGATGTTACAATTGCAACCAATTTGGCCATGTAGCTTGGAAGTGTCTAAAGAAACAAGGCTCTACTTCAAGTGATGGTGATAAGAGGGTATAGTTGGTGCAAGAGGATGATTGTGAAAGTGTAAACTCTCCTACTCAACTTGCTACTCTAGAAGTTGGGAAACTTTTGATGGTGAGAAGAGAACTACTTAAAGAACCGAAGGAGAAAGAATCAAAACAAAGGAGAACACTATTCAGGACAACTTGCAAATATAAAAAAAAGGTATGTAAAGTTGTTGTAGACTTTGGAAGTAATGATAATGTGGTATCTACTGAAATGGTTGATAAACTGAAATTGGGAAAAGTACCTCATGAAACACCCTACAAAGTGTCTTGGTTGAATGATGATCAATCAATTTTGGTTAATGAACAAGCTTTAGTTGACTTTAATATTGGGGGATACATTGATAACATTCTCTATGATGTATTTCCTATGGATTGTTGTCATTTGTTACTTGGAAGACCATGGTAGTTTGATAGACATGCCATATATGATGGAAGAGACAATACTTATTAGATTGAAAAGGATGGAACCACTTTTACACTAATATCATTACAAGAAGATGTTAAGGAGTAGACCAAGGCATCTGAGGTGATTATGTTAGGAAAGAAGGAGTTTGTAAGGATTGAGGAAGACAAAAATGAAGAGAGTGCAGTCACTACAAAAGAAGATGTGAAGACAACAAGTTTGAAGAGTGATTCAATGGTGGAAGGAAGGATTGATGATTTGGAGACATAAACAGGTCAAGAGAAGGTCAAGGATGAATTACTTGTGAAGACTTGAGATGGGTTAGAGAAGCATGATGAGATCATGATAGGGAAAATGCTTTGTCCATTGGTTGTAAAAGAAGATAGTGGGTAGTTAAAATCAGTCAAAACAAAGGTTTATGAACCTAATAGGGTAGAGATTCGAAGGGAGGAGAATCTAGTGGAATAGATAAAGGAAAAAGATGGAATGAATCAAGGTAAAAGGAAAGGATATGTAGGTAAGCTTAAGTGTGCTACAAGAGTAAAGCATAGAACAATTCAAAACAAGGGTGGTATAGGTATGAAGGCAGGTTGTTCAATTGAAAAGGAGGTCAGACAACATTTATCAGGAAAAGTGTTCAAGTTGGGACAATCTCTACATGTCAAGGAGTTCATCAAAGAAAAATACAATGCACATCTTCAATACCTGATCCATTGGAAAGGATTACCAGATCAAGGAGCATTTGTAGAACAAGAAGGTGAAGTGATCAAGCATGATCTATATCAATTCAATTCTCAAGGAACTTGAGATCTTTTTCTAGCCGGGCGTATAGTGCAGGGGCACCATGTTAGTCATTTTGTGTAAATAAGGTCTTATGTCAAGTTTAGGTGATTTTTAGTCCTTTATATAGAAATAAGGTCATAATAGACCATTTAAAATGTAACTAGAGTATTTGGGACAATTTAGAGTTTATTTTGTAAAAAAAATCAATATTTCCAAAAGTTGTCATATGTAAAAGTGCAAAAATGCAAATTAGGGAAGCCCAATGGTCATTTGGGTTTAAAGGGTAGTTGAAGCAATTGAATCAAGTTATTTTATGTTTAAAAAGGCTTGAAAAGCATCAAGGCAAGGTTGGAGATTTGTCTTTGAAGATTCAAACAATAAAGTTCTTTGTTTACATTGAAGTTTATGTGTGTTTTCATTAAACAATGTTGTTACAAGGTTTTGTACAGACCCATACTATGGGAAATTTATTAAAGATGATTTGAACTAGATAGAGACCTGTGTTAAGTGCATTTTGGTTTTTGTGGGATTTGATTTCATTAAGAAATAAAGTTTTTATAGCCAATTTTCTGTAGGTGGTTTGTAACTCAAAATTTGTGGTTTTGAGACTGCAAAATGAAGACTTAGGCCATTCCACCCGGTGAATCAGGATATAACTTAGTGGAATGGCACCATTAGGAGTAGTTTTTTTTTTTTAATGTAGATGGCATGAGCATGGAAGAGGGTTTGGAGGCGTTTTGATGCTACCCTATATGAGTTTTGACTTGAAAGTGGTGGTTAGGAGTTAGGGTTTGAAGAAACAACATTGTTAAAGGATAGGAGATGGTTGGAATAGCATGTGTAGGGCCTATTTTGGTGTGTCTGAGGTGTTGCTAAAGTGATTGGAGGTGTGGAGTGTTTATTTCCAATAAACCCCTATGAAACCTAGCCTAGAATGGATTAACCAAGGGTTTGATGTTTTGGTGAATCGGTGATTGTTTCCCCTAATGAAAGTTGTTGATTTTGGGATTTTGTAACCTAGTTGTGAAATTTCATTAGGAATTTTGGGTTAAGAGAGTGATTGGGTTAGTGTTTCTTTGTAAAACAAGTCTAATTGGCTTAAGGGGCGGCGTAGCAGCAGGTATTTAGAGATGATGGTCCAAAGTGACCTTATGAAGTTTTAAGATATGTTAAAGAATGCCTCAATGGGTATATGAAATGCCCATTCTTTTGTGGGTTTGTAGAGCTTTTTGAAAGATGTGCACAAATTTCCCTATTTGCAATGCTACTAAGAGAATAGGATGAAATTGTGAAAATGTGCCAAGATAGGGTTTTGAGGAAGGAAAAGTTGTTTAAAACACTTTGAATTATGATAGTTGGATGGTTTTCCTCCCTGCTCTGCATCACATAACCATCAATGAATTTTTTTTATGATAACCCCTTCGGTGTTGACATTCAGACATGGCATTTAGAACACACTAAAACATAAAATTGAAAACATGTTTAAATTAATGCATTTTGAGTATGCAAAGGATAGTGAGGAGAAAAGGTTAATAAAAGAAAAATATTTTATCCAATTGGGAAATAGAGTCTTTGAATTCATTCAAAATTTCAATACCTAGAACCAAGGTGATACCTTAATTAAGATACCACAAAAGACTATTCCTTTCAAAATGATTCTACTTAGTAATCCATGATCATACCCAGATATTTCATTTATTCTTCTAAGAAGATACCCTACAAAATATTTCTAGGGATTTTATAGTCATATGGCTAACCAACCGATCATAAACACATTTAGAAATGCATACCTACACATGGAGACACTCAATCAAGTTTGAATTTGATTTAATCACTCAATCTATAATGTTTATATGTATTATTGCATACTTGAGATAAGCCCATATCATTACAATAAAAATGCAATACCCAAATCTGGAACTATGAATCCTCCATAAAAACTACTAAAATCATGATCTAGAAATGGTGGATCTGACTTCATTTTTGCAAGTAATAACTATGGTATATGAGAACCACTTTTCTCCTTTGAATCCATACAAATGAATTTAGAAATATTTTTAGATGCCATTGAACTGAATTTGGTAGTTGTAGGCATTGAAATATAGTAATAGTGTTTTTTATTATAGGAAACAAAAGTTTTGATGGGGCCCCGAAACCCATTAAAAATAGTTTTGAAGGGCTTTGTAACCCTGTCCAAGACAAGCATGTTGCAAATAAGATAAATCACATACAATTAGCAACCAAACAACAACAACAATTAATAAGAAGGCATGACTACGCAAGTTGTCACGGGTAAGAAAGAGAGGGACCAAGATCCCCAAAACACCTAGATTTTAACAAGGACTTGGAACCCTTAGGCAGACATAGAACCCACCCACCTGCATCACAAATACACTTAAGCACCACCTAAATCAACCAGTCATCAACAAACCAACCACTTAGAACATCTAAATATGGGCCCAAGAACATGATCAAACCTCACACAGTTAAAATATGCAAAACATCATCTTTTGTGCAACACTAATCCACACGCAAGGTGTCAACAAACCAACCGCTCAAAACATCCAAATTTGAGCCCAAGAAATTAGCTTCTATGCAACAGCAATCCATATGCACAACATTAGCCTCCCTACAGCACCAATCCATCTAATCAACCAACCCAACCTCCACCCCTCTATAGGAGAGGATAAAGAGAAACACCTTACCACCAAAGCCACAACACTCCAACCCAAACAAGCACCACCTCAATAGGAACCAAAATAAGGGAGGAGATCTTCCAGCCAACCCAACAACATCCATCTCCACCTCAATAGAAGATGGTTCCACCTCAAGAGGAATAATCCCCCCCTCAATAGG
>VDFB02384988.1:0-10823 GCA_007258455.2 Sequoia sempervirens | reverse complement strand
TTTATTTAATAATTAGGAAGAAATATATGACGAAGGGTAATTAAATAAATTAAGAAATTTATTTAATTAAGGGAAGACTTAGAAAATTAATGACATATTTAATAAATAAATAGAATTTATTTATTTAATAATCATGAAGAATAAAAGGACATGAATTATTTAATCAATAGTCGAATGTGGACTAAGGACATGATTAAATGTCATAATTATGCTAGGATGAAAGTGGTAAAAATGAAGCTTGTAGGCCTAGGTCATTTTTAAGTGTCTACATTTTCCCCTCTTTGTCATAATGTAGCATGTCGCATTGTGACAAAGAAAATAAGTCAAAAATATGCCCCAGTGCAAAATAAGATGAGGAAGAATGATGAGGAGGGTAGCTGTATGCCCCCTCGAGAGGAAAGACGGGTTCCAAGAACATGGGTGTGCTCTTGAAATTAATCAGAAGACTAGAATATGAAGAGACAAAGAAATGTTAATGCAAAAGATATGGATGCAATGCCTATATGAGATGAGTGAGAGAAAATGACAAGACTAAAGAAGATGCATGTTAGTTCCTAGACCAAATCCTTCAAAACATTTCCATAGGACTTTAATATTTATTGCTCTTAATCATCATTGGGCGGTAAAAATGACACAAGTGGACAAGAAACACCATGATATGATGTAGACCAAGGTGTGCAAGGTCATCCACTTGAAAAACAAATAGTCACAGACAAGGAATGTCCTAACTCATACTAAGGGTGAAGTTTCCCTAGTCTTTTTGTCAAGACAATCCATAGACAGCAGTAAAAGAAAATAAAATAGGCCAAGAGACGTCATCGCACCTCTAAATCCTTCATGGGACATCCTTGAGGTAGCTAGTAGCATGACCAAAAAGAAAAGATAGTAAAAATATAAGGCAAAAATAGAAAAAATAGTCAAAAGGTAAGACAAGATAGACCAAAAAGATTAATGGCCATTTAATTTTGTTTGCCAATGTTTATTTTCCAAAGATTGATTTCTTGTCAATTTGATAGTTTTGACAGTTTAAGAGTTTTTCCAATTTGACGATGTTGACCATTTGACAGGGCCTATTGTTAGGAAGGACACATCTTGAAAAAGGCAAAGGAAATTTTTACGAGGTCTAACTCCAAGAAGGACACATCCTGAAGAGGACCAAAGAGTGATGAGATTCACATTGTTTTGACTAATATGTTTTGGCAAGTTGACTGATGTTGACTGTATGATTGATTGGACTGTGCTATCTGATTTTGACCAATTTTGACATTGACGTTTTGAATGACTGTCTTGTGTCTGAGTTTTACTATGTTTGACTTATTTGACTAATGTGACGATTGTGACAAATGCCATGATTTTTATTGGACCAACCTAAAAGGACTGACCTAATGTCTCGGGGACTCATCGACTGATGGCCTTGCCTACATAGCAAATGCACAGAGACAATGTAGTTCGACAATGACATGGACTGACTGACATGACTGACTTTGATTCCATTTTTAGGATTTTGACATTGATTTAGATGTTTTTGTGTTTTACTTCAGGACGTTTTATGATTTTTAGGTCTTTCTTCAGGACATTTTATGATTTTTTTTGCCTTTTGTCGTTTTATGATTTTTTTGGATTTTGACATTTAAGAGGATCATCTCAAATGCATATGACTGATGCGTACATATGAGAATCCAAGGACAAACATGATTGTGCCCCTAGTCAAGCTAAATACCAATTGACAGGTGATGACAATGTTGTTTGACGTGGGAAAGGACACATCCCGAAACAACGTGAGGACAATGACGATAATGTGATGAAAGTATGGAGGTCTACAATTGGGCCAAGAACACAGCCAAGTAAAATTTTGGATAATGTGCTTGTATGGATTAGACTCATTGCATTTGGAATGACTTGGTTAGGACTAGATGGGATGATGATTATCCTTAGACCATTTTACAAGGGAAATCCTAGATAGGTGACAGGCATGAAAGGATAGGGGGTGGCCTTGGTAAAAGACGGGACACATGAGACTAATGGAATTGTCATATGATTTTCAAGGACTATGTCGTACAAGGACAATAAGACTATGACAGTCAATGACATGATGTTTTGTGAATCATGTATGACTGAAGGATAGACTTGTCAAAAGTTTTCCCAAAGCATGATTTATGTGTGCCAGTTTTATGTCAAGACCAAGGTAAGTGGGAAAAATGAGTGGAAATGATAGGGCTTAGATGGACGTCAATGTCATGAGGAAAGCATGGGAAAATGAGATGACTTGCCCCCAAGTATAAAATTCCACATAAACGATTTATTTTACACATGACGCCTGTTTGCCAAGTTTTCCTCATGGTACTTATCTAAGGTGCCTATTTGCTAGGTTTTCACCATTGGATGAAATTTTTCTCTTTACTATTGTCTTGAATTTTTGATTTTTTTGGTGTCACCAAGACGCCTGTTTGCCAAATTTTCATCAAGGTGATGATGTTTTACATTTTTCTATTTTTTTTCTATTTTTGATTTTGTGGATAGCCTGGATGCTTTAGATGACCACTGACTGTTCTGAATCCATTGACGGTGCCGATGTAGAGACTGGTGCCATGATATGCTAATAATTTCTTGTTTGTAGTAGTTGTCTTGTCAGGATTGTAGTGCTTGTATACAACTGATCGATGTCATTGTGGTCCTTTCTGATACTAGAGTTGGCCTTATCAGAATACGCACATCGTGATAGAGTGCCATGAGAGTCCTTGCGGTAAAGAGTTTCTACCAAGATGTGACAGATTTGTGACGTGGGATCATTGGACTTTAGATGAGATATAGGGTTACGACGAATGATGGTAGATGTGGAAAGATTGTTTGGATGTTTGGATGAATGACTTTTTATTTTCCAAACTTGGGATGGTGGATGACAAATTTTGGAGGGATGGTGTTTGGAACCAACACTTTTATATGCCTTGATTGATGACCATTTTGAAGGAGGTGGACATGTGTTATATGTGGGAGTCCTCTTGTCTTGTGGCTCCACATTGTGATTGACTTTTGTATTTGACTTGGTGTCTTTGTTTGATCCATCTTTCTTTGGGATCCATTTTAATTTCATTTGTCCACTTGTCCTTTTGTTTGATTCAATGGGATTTGACATTTGATTTTGATCTTTTGACTTGTAAGACTTTTGTTTTTGTTGGTTCCAAAGGGAAGGTCTATTTATGATGGAATGACAGTTCATGGTGTGGGTGGAGGGGGTGTTGGCTGCAATCTTATGACAAGGATTTCTCCTGGATTCCATTTTGACGTTTGTGTCTAACAATTTTTCCCCCAGTATCAAGGAGGTACCACTGACATCATTTGATTTACTAACTGAGGTATAGCCAAGACCTTGATGTTGTAATTTTCCTTAAGTTGTATTGGTTCCAGAATGCCTTGCTCATGTATGCCTAGTCCTTTTCCTTGATATTGCATGATTTGACAGATTCTATTTGTGATGGGGTATTTGTTGTTTTGAAAGCAATATGCTAACCCATCATTAGGTATGTGGATACTGTCACTTGTAATATTTTTTTCTACAAGAAAGCCTGCTCTGACAAAGATAGATGACCCTAGTTGATAAAGTGTCTTAGCTTCATTGTCATATTGGACATATTCCTGATTGATATCTTTGGTTTGATCATGTGACATGTTAGGTTTAGATGATGTTGTTGGTGCTTCCAAGGAAATTTTTAAGCCATCATTATTTTTAGTGTCATAGAGTCCAATGATTTTAGCTATAACTTGATCATATGCAAGCATGTCCCTAGTGGAAGATTCTTGTTCTGGAGGAATATCGTCTATGTGTCCCATGGAGGCAAGTGTCTCATCATGGGAAGTGTCAATACTTGAGTCCTTTATAGGGTTGGAAAGTGTTTGATCATGAATGGCATAAAGGTCAAGGAGTGGATCGTTTTGGATTTCTTGGTCCATGGTAGGGTCTTGGGCAAAGATGGGGTTTTCATGAATTTTGACTTCTTGGTCAATGATAGGTGTACTTTGGATGTCATAATTGTCTTGAAGGAATCCTTGAATGGAGTTTAAGACAGGGTCATGGGATGGACTACCTTGTTCTTGACATGAGGGTGACATTATAAGGTCATGCTTTGGGATTTTTTTTTTTACATGTATCCTCAAGTGTAGACGATGGGATGTGACTTTGGACTATGATAGAATTTTCATGACTAGATGTGGCTTGTGAGGGGGTGACTTGAAAAGGATTAATGAATGACTGACTAGGATAGGACGTGGGGGCTTGGACTGGACTAGTATGTGAAGGAAAAGGGTAGGACATGGGGACTTGGACTATACTAGCATGTGAGGGACAAGGATAGGACATGGAGTCTTGGACTATATATGTCATGGAGTCTTGGACTGGATTAATATGGTATGATGTGAGGACTTGACATGAAGTTTTTAGATGGTTGATAAGGCATGTAGACTTGGACGAAATTGATAGGTGAAGGAGTAGCATATGACATGGAGACTTGGAATGGACTTGTGGACAGTTGGTTTCCCTTGTCAAAGTTAGGATAAGGGTGAGTAATGGATGTTTGTTGTGGACTAATGTCATGAATGGTATTAAGTGAATTTTGGTAGTGAGGGTAGACAGGCGGAAGACTAGGATTGATGGGTTGTTGGTACGAAGGATATTGACTTTTGACTTGGATAAATTGTCTCCTAAAGTCTGAGGCTTCTTAGTATTGACCTCTACAAAGTAATTCATATTCAACTTTACTAGCAAGCCTATCAATATGTTGGTGAAGGGAAGAAAAGGTGGTGGATGTCATGATGTTAAATACAAAGTGATAATGACATTTGTCTAAGGGAAATGACTAATGCAAGATGATGACGTTGTCAAAGCCAAAGTGTCAAATGTGGACTAAGACGATAATGTTGACGAAGGACTAAAATGATTAATGCAAAGCCTAGGTTCAAAATGAGGACTAAGATGAACAATGCAAAGTCTAAGTTCAAAATGAGGACTAAAATGTGTAATGTTTTTGGATTCTTGGGAATTAAAAAAATGCAATGTCCAAACCTATAATGCAATTTAAGATAAGGATATCTAAGCACTTCTAAACTAACTTTTTGTTTTCGATTTTGGTTACTAAAGGACTTTGCTGAAAATAACAAGATGACAAGGCCAATATGACTAGTGAGTTTTCCTAACTAGACTTTTAAGTTAGAAAAAATATCACAAAAAGGGACAATGACTAAAAAAGATAATGGTGATGAAGTCCAAGATAACCTAGTTTCAAAAATAATGACATTCGTGAATTGGTGCTGAGATTTATCTAATCCAAAGTATGCAATGATTTGAAGCCTAGGGACAAACTAATGTCAAAAGTATGCACCTAAAAAATAATGAATGGTGAAACCTATGGTAAAGAATGCAAACTAATGGACAAAAGTTTTGAGCAATTTCAGAATTGGTTTATGACAGGATTCCTTTGGAAATAGTGTTTTATAAAATACTCACAAAGTGTGGACTCAAATTTGGATTTGTTTCAGGGTTTGATTCGTGATAGGGGAATGCGTCGTTTGAAGTTACGAATGCGTCGCAATTTGTCAAATGTGGTTTGTTTTTGTGATTGCAGCTTTTAGACTGTTAGATGTGACTCAGTGTTGCATATGTGACTCTGTAGTGTTTAGATGCATCACGACGCATACAGATGTGGTGTTTTAAATATCGAATGCAATTTAACAGAGCAATTGTGATGTAGAAAATTGATTGTGGTTCAACAAATGTGACATAGTTTTGTTTAAAATTAATTTTCTTATTGTTTTGATGGAAAGTTTGATCTATTTGGTGTTGAATGTTTTGTTTAAAACTGTAAATGTGATGAAACTAGAAAGCACTTGACAAACACAGTGTTTTGAATGTAAGCAATCACACATAAGACAAGTACAATCCTAAAAGGCCAATAGGCCAAGGGTTTGCATACTTGATATAGCCCACCGATTTACCCTGAATTGGTGATAAACACCTTTCCTTCTCGAGAGCAGATAGCTTAGAATTTTGGTGGCATTGGCTCCCCTCCACGGCTCATTAATGTCATTTGAGCACACCAAATTCAGATTTTTTGGGTAATGACATCCCAAGAATTGCTATCTCTACTCAAGGGGATCAGTAGTGAGTTTCTTCGGGCATGATATTGTACCCTGCAATATATCAAGCAATGGCCAATAGAACGGTTGGACACTAAGACAAGAGGTGTTTAATATGGGAATTTCGTTCATGGGGCATGATCCATGCAGCGAGAGTCCCCTTTCGGATCCATCTCATCGGAACCACACTCATGATTCTTGGGATTTCCCTAAGAACCCACTTTTATATACTAGCTAGAAGTCCCTCGGTGTCAGGGTGCTACTGATCTGAGTCATCCTAGGGTGAGTACATTTTCCCACCAGAACAAGCCCAAATTCTAGAGTTAGTAACCATTTCTCTTACACCCAGGATCACACAAGTGTGCAAGGGGAGAGGATACTTCAATTACCAAATCGTGAGGGTGACACAAAATAGGATGGGTCTAGTTTTCTGATCACCTAGTTTTCACAAGGTGAGAGCATAATCACCTACCACCTTCAAGCACAATCAAACAGAATCAAACACACATCAATTTTAAAAGCACCAAATGAAGTGTTTTTTACACTAGAAATCACAAACATGTTGCTTGAGAAATGAGTCTTTGACAAGCGTAGCTGCAAAACCACAAGTTAGCAGTTTCATCCACCAGTCTTGGACCCACAAAACATAACCACCATACGCTGCAAAACATGATTAGTAACACGACAGCCCCTACTGGGAAGAATGCAGAAAATAAAACCAGAGTGCTAAAAAAAAATAAAAAATAGAAAGAACAGAAAAACCTCAAAAATCTAAATGCAAATGAGAAGAAATCATTACTAGGTGAATGCATCATGATAGAGTGAATTCATCGCTATGTTCATCCAATGTGGCTTGGTATTTCAACTATGGCTTTTCGGACTACAATTGTGGGTTGACAGAGTGATTGCGGTGTTTGAGTCTTCAAATGTGTTGCAACGCATCAGATGTGTCATGATTTAAAAAAATGACTACGTTGCTTTGTACTTGTACCTGCAAAAATGACAGAAAATACATGAAAACTGTATGGAAATAATAGAAAATAACAGAGTCATGTTCACGTTGGGTTCACCAAATGTATCAATGGATTTATTTTGAGGATTAGAGTGTGAGATAAACTAACACATAAAGCATGTAATCTAAAGATCCTATCAAGAACAATGAAAACAAGTACAATTATACCTTTGATTCGCATGAGTTTCCATAATTCACCTTGATAGTACCTTCTTGCTTGTTGGTTGATGTGTTGCCCTCAGATTCGTCGTGTGAGCAATCTGCAAATAAATGTCTATGTCCTACACCAAGCTTTGAAGGATTTGCACAAATGCCTAATGCCTATGCCTAAATGACTATGATAAAAATGACTCTAAAATGCCAAATTAATCTAAGTATTAATATGCCAGAATATTGTAATCTATGTGCATAATCTAGAAATGAGAGCAAAATAGCATTTTATAGAAAATGCCATTTTGAATGGATAGACGAGATTGATTTTTGACAAAGACCTAGGCAAAATCAGAGGGCCCAGATGACCAATAACCCTAAATCTAGGGAAAATCCCCATGAGTACCCAAGATGTCATCTAAGAGAATCAAACTCCATGGTGGAGAAAATAAAATGACAAATTAATTAGAAAATAAAGATTTCACAATCAAGAAGATAAATCGATTGAGATTCCAAAACGGAAGATAAGAGTTGGACCACTTGGAAAATCGAATCTGCCCTCGATTACTCTTCTGATTTTGCCACTATTTGGAATTAAATTAATCTAAAATAATGATTTTGTGAGACAATAAATAATCTTTTCAAATTATTTACCAAAATGGACCGACGCTTGAGTAAAAGTGATGAAATTTTAAATAATTTCATTTATTAAATGAAATATTACCTTTTGACACCAAATAATTAAATAATTTACAGATAAGATTAATTAATTAAATTAATTAATCAATTCATTTAATATGACAAGATTATTAAATAAATAAATAAATTTATTTATTTAATAATCGAAGAAATATACAAAAAAATTAAGAAATCATTTAATGAAGACTTAATACCACGATCTATCAAATAACTAAAATTTATTTATTTAATAATCGTGAAGAATAAAAGGACATGAATTAATTAAATAATTATGAATTATTTAATCAATAGTCGAATGTGGACCAAGGACATAATTAAATGTCATAATTATGCTAGGATGAAAGTGGTAAAAATGAAGCTTTCAGGCCTATGCCATTTTTAAGTGTCTACAGCCTCCACCCACTTAGTGAAATAATTAATTGCCACTAATATCCATTTATGTCCACTTGATTTTTCCTATATTTCCCCAATAAAATCAATTCCTCATTGATGGAAAGGGGATTCTACTTGTAAAGGTCCAAATGGTAGGGCTCCTTGATATTTCATCTTTTCTAAGAATTTCTGACAAGCTTCCAACCTCCTTACATATGCAAAAGAGTAATTGAAAACCTTAGGCAAGTAATAGATTGCCTTGAGAATCTTATGTGTAGTAGTTTTGTAAAAATAATGACCTCCACACACTCCTTCATGCATCTCCCTCAAGACATGTTTTTCCTGTGACTCATCTAGACACAACAATAGTACTTTGTCCCTATTTTTCTAAAACAAATCCCCTTCTATGAATACATACTTGGATGCCTACAAATTTAGAGTTCTCTAATTATCATTCAATCCTTTAGGACACTTCATGTGTTTGAGATAATACACTATGTTTGTGTACCAAGGAGTATGTTCAATGCTTGCAATTGTACCATCCTCATTCTCCACATTACAAATTTGGTTAGCTTCAATGTTTACCTCTGCCATTAGTTTGGCTAGACCCTGTCCCCTTACTAACTTGGTAATTTGAATTTCCATATTAAATTCTAGGATCTTATTGATCCATCTATATCTCTTCCCCATCACCTCTGTTTGTACCAAGATGTCTTTCATAGCTATGTCTGGTAAATATACAATTACTTTGGCTCCAACTAAATATGGTCTGAAAGCTTTTGTTGCTCTAACCAATGCATAAACTTATTTCTCCATAATATCATACTTTAATTCCAACCCCTACAACGATTTTCTAAAGAAGGATACAAGTTGCTCATACCCTTCATCATTCTTTTGTAACATAACAACTGTTATGGTGTGGAATGAGGCAAATGAAAATATTTGGAAAAATTAGGAGATTTTAGAATAGGGGCTTCTTTGATGGATTTCTTGATGGATATAAAATCTTCTAGGGCTTCTGTAGTCCAATCTATTTTTTTCTCCCTTCTTCAACATTTTTGATATAGGTTTAATAATTTCAACAAAATTTGACACAAATATCCTAACAAAGTTAATTTGTCCAAAAAATGATTGAATGACTTTGAGAATTTTGGGAATGTAGATTTTGTCTATGGATTCTACTCTTTCATGCTCTATTATAATTCCTTCTTTTGATACAATATTCCCCAAAAGCTTACCCTCTATGAAAAAAAGTGACATTTCTTAGGATTGAGACATGATATTCTACCTTTTTTGAATAAGCAGTGAGGTCATCCTAGTACACTACAATTATAGTATTGATTAAATCTGCAAATGCCACATCCATGGCCCTTTGGAAAGTTTCCCCTACATTTGTGAGACCAAATGGAATTCTCACATAGACATATGTGTTGGAAAAACAAGGACATACAACTGAGAGGGGGGGTGAATCAGTTCTCATAGAATATTAAAATTTTCAGTCTTTACTTAACTTTAATCTTATATCTAATGAATGAACAATAAACCTTAAGCAATCAATACATCAAAGACACAAAGAACGACCAATTTTTTTTACATGGAAACCCTATTAGGGGGAAAATCGTGGTGGATGCTAGTCCAAAATATTATTCCCTATTAAAAGTATAAAGAAAATAGTAAGGGGAATGCACACGCATTCAGGAACACTGCCTAGAGCTCATTGCTCAAATAAAACAGGGATCACTACCCAAAAATAAAAAATAGGATTAAATCAAGAGGGTAAGAACTAAGAAAATAGATTCTACACAAGCCTGATTGTAGTTCCAGATAAGCATAGAAAACCTTCTTCACACTTTACTCAAAGCTATTTTCACTTTTCTCTGCAATTGAATGATTAGAACCCTATTCGCACATATGCACTTTCTTTGGAATACATTCACTCTCTTATGCACACTTACTTCACTCAAACAATCAC
Source organism: Sequoia sempervirens (assembly GCA_007258455.2). Taxonomy (NCBI): domain Eukaryota; kingdom Viridiplantae; phylum Streptophyta; class Pinopsida; order Cupressales; family Cupressaceae; genus Sequoia; species Sequoia sempervirens. The sequence goes on along the minus strand of VDFB02384988.1, from coordinate 492 downwards.
TCTTATATATCTGCAACATGGAATTACATCAACCACTTAGTCAACCAAAAATATAAAACATATTTACAATGTCGACCCAAATTTACAAATAAATTTTCAATGTGGATCAAACACCCTCGGCTAATATTATGATGCGACCCAAAACAATATCCACGAGTGTGCCAAACATTCAAATTTGAATGTCTAAGGATCCACAACATGTTACCACCATCATGTCAGCCAGGAAAATGAAAACCCAAACATATCGAGAAAAAATATTCAACCACAAGCACACCGATCAATGCAGATGTAAAACAATGATGGAGAATGATCTAAAAACATCCAAAAAAGATAGTTAATAATAGAGAGGCATCCACAACAACTAGAATTACACAAACTTGAATTAGGAACACTGACAAAGACCACAAAAACACTATTAGAACACAACACGACAAATTTTTTATGCATACCTCTAAAAATTCCGGTAGATGAACTAGATACTCTTAATAATAA
>VDFB02384987.1:0-13108 GCA_007258455.2 Sequoia sempervirens | reverse complement strand
AAATAGATTTATATATAACCCTGTGTAACTTTGAAAACTTTAGAAGTATTTGTGATGCTGGAAATGCATCAATGAAGTTTTTGTGTCATGCAAATCTGTAGCCTTTCATTTGGAAAAATATATACATAAACTTTCTCACAGTTGTAGACAGTGGTCGTACATATTTATATGAACTTACAGTAAAATATACAGTTGTCAATATGTAAACCTCTGTTTTGTCAGTAAATAGTAGCAATTTTGGTGTTTAATTCTTTCATTTCTGACTGAGTTCTTTAGTATGAATGATAAATTTGCATGTTTATATATATATACATACATGCTCTATATATATACATATATATACATATACATATACATACATGCATATATATATATATATATATATATATATAGATTCAAAAATGTCAAAGTATAACCATGTAATTCAATGAACCCTATTTTTCTTTTATTTAAAATACTACTTTCAGCCAGTGTTAATACCCTGAAAATACCATGATGTACATACATTTTTACATTTGAAAACTAAACTTGAACAAGAACACTCAAGAGAGTAGCTTGAAGTGAGAACATATTTATTTACTAAACAGAAGAAAATATGCTGAGTAAAGAGCAGATTTTATTTTAATACTGAAACTTTGCAACCTATTCTTTGATCAAACGTATTAAGATGGAACTTAAAAGATGCTTTGAAACTCTCCTTTAAACTCTAAATATAAATGGAAATCAGTTTGATATATTTTTATGAATATGGGAATATGAAGGAAATTCTTTTTAGAATCAATGAAATGCATGAAGCATATAAGGAAAATTCATAATTTATTGTTTTTGCACTTTATATTGTATTTTGGTAACTTCCGGGACAGGATGCCGAAGGTGGATTCACAGAGATGGTAGTTTTACCTTTTCTGAAACTACCATTTGTTTTTATTTATGCTTGGCCAAGCACTTGTACCATTGAAATAGATGGATTTGTTTTAAAAGCCTAGAAATATATGTAGGTCTCTACCACCTCCTGTTGCAAGAAATATGTTTTCTCATGTTAGAAATGCATATAGGCACCAGGCATGCATCGAGAGTTCCCTCCTGTTTTACTGTGTCAGGTTGCTAGGCTCCTTATGCAGGGCTGGGGATTTCTTCGAGTTAGGAAGGAACCCGGGGAAGTCATGTACTTCGTGGTTGGGCAGAAAAGGCGCCTTAATCACACTCTTGGCCCCAGCTCGCAAGAAGACCAATGGTGTCACAATGGTTGGAGGTTCAGAGTTTTCATTTGCTATTGATGTACTGATGTATCATTCTTGAATGGCTTGTAAAGCCCTTGAAAATGTAATTGTATTTGAATTTCATTGTTGCAACTTTGAAATAGAAGTATTACATGAAAGATTCTGATGTAACATTGATGTATAGAATTAAAGTTTTATGATGTAACATTGAAAAAGATGTTTCTATTGGAATTATTGATCCCTTTTGAATATGGATGAACATATATGAAAATGCAATGATATACTTTTGCCATGTGCATAATCTTGATGAATTACAATGTTATTATTATTTTCATACATGAAATGCAATTTATGATCTCCTTTACATTGAGCTCACTTTGGAAGCTCTCATTGATGACATAATTTACTTGTATTCTAATTGAAATGGAATGAACTTTTAAAAATGCTTTTGCTCATCTCGCAAGCATTACATTTGGTATCAGAGCCATAGGTTCAACACTCGGACCTCAAGGCTTCTATGCTATAGGTTGCAATGTGAACCTGTTAATGACCTAAATTTCTAGGAGCATCAAGTGAATTAACACCCTATTTTGGGTCGAAGATTTCTTTGATGAGTTGGAACCTCAATGAGTTTTGGATGGTTAAGTTGAGAACCAAGAAGAATAGACATTGTATGACTGCATTAGTTGAGAGTACTCATCACTTTGGTGGCATTTTCAAAAGAATCCTTAGTAAGAATAATGTCATGACCGAAACAAGGATTGGAGATTGTACCTTTAAAAAGGGTTGAGATATTGTGATGTATATACCTGAGCCAAAATGGCTAAGGCATGATGACAACCCGTGAAGTGATGATGTAGGATAGAGAAATTTTGAGAAAAGAGATCTCTCTGAGGACATAAAGGGTGAATGGGTATGATGCTTAATGGAAGAAGAGAATCCAAGAGGGATGTATTAAGGAGAGGATTTCTGCAATGGTAAAGGTATTTGATTATGAGTAAGCTGATTTTTTTAGGTAATGTTGTTCTTTCCTAATCGGGATGTGTGTATGATCCTTGCGATCTTTAGTAAATGCAAGTTAAGTCTCCTTAGGAGTCTTCGATATGGTCCTAGGAGAAAATTTTGCTTAGATAAGTTATCATTGTTAGCCTTATTGACGAGGCATGAGTTTTTGATCTTGTGAGACCATACGAGTCCTATATGCTAGATTTATATAAATGATATATTTATGAATATGCACTTTGCATATATTGTGCGAGTAATGCACTCTTGTTTGATTTATATTTGGTGTGAGTAATGCATCGTGTGAGTTAGGCACTTTGCATATATACATGTATGATGTGTGAGTAATGCACTTATGATTGTCTATGGTTGGTGCGAGTAAAGCGCTCAAGCTTGTTCTTCATATTATGTTAGAGATTGTATACTTATCTTGTGTGAGTGATGCACTAGAATATTTTTTTTTTGTTTTCATATCTAGTGTATGTGTGTTTTGGCATATTTATTTTGTGTGAATGAGATCTTCATGTAATTAATGTGCAAATGTTGTAATAATGCGTTATCCATTTAATGGTGTATATCTATTAAGTGGGAATTGGTAATTGCTCTTCATCGTGAGAATGAAGTATATGGATACCTTGGGTTGTGGGTGTTCGCTAGCAATTGACCATGTGTGTCATTATGTGGCGATTGAAATTCCCTTGAAAGGGATGCAATTTTTGTGGTTTGGCATCTTTAGCGATGTTGGATGGTGAAGTAGAATGGATTTCTTGTTTTGTGTGACTGGGTCTTAGATGACTCATTGGTCACTATGATTGAATGAGCTCTCTTACTTACCTTGGATTTTGGAATCCAGGTATGGATTGGTATTGTACTCCCTCTCTTGTGACTAGAGTTAGTCACACAGTTCAGTTGTTATGTAACTTGAGAAATTTGATATTTTATTTATTTATTGTTTTTTTGTTCAATTTATTGAATGGCGTGTAGGCAAAAGTTGAATTTTTATGCGCATGAGTAAGTATAGCCATCAAATTTTTGATACTTATTTATCTTGCGACCATTATGGTCATGTGTGAATTATTGTTGAAATGGTGCACATTTTATGCCTTATTGTTGAAATCAACTTTTCTTTTCCTTGGATTTGATTTAATTTTTCTAAATGGTGGCTATGCTTGAATGTTTTAAATTGTTGGTCAAGCTTCATGTTATGTGATCTATCATGTCCATGATGGACCTCTGATAGATTGTATGAGGGGGTATAATACAGAGAATGCTTCAGTTCCTAGTGTGTATGATTGATAAATTATGATAGATTGAATTCCTTAATGCGCTGTCTAATACAAGTATTTAATTTTGAAATGATAGGAAAGTTTTGAACATTGGTGTTGCTATGGGTCTATTATTTTGGATATCTTGTTGGTATTACTATATGGGAGGACATCATGTCTAGATAGTACAAAGGAAATTTGAGAACACGCTTTAAGGATTGACTCCTAATTATATTCCGTGAGTTTTGAGAGAAACTTGTTTTGTTTATGTTGAGATAACGGGTAGTGGTAGGAGGAATGTTAGTTGAGAAAGCAAAGTAGTTGTGTAGTGAACTTCAATTAAGGTGGATGCAATGGAACACAAATGGAAAGTAGAGAGATGTTGTAGGTGGTGAAAGGGTAGAGCAAAGAAACACTTTGGCAACATGTATTGCTAGATCAAAAGGATATATTTTAGGATGGATAAGGGCATAGGAATGAAAATTCTTCATAGCTATGTATTAATTAATAAAATGTGGGATGTTGTAGTAATACAGAGTTTGAATGGAAGAATGAAAGACTAAAATGACAATATAATAGTAATGGAAGTTGAAAGGGAGAAGAAACCCTTGAGATAAGAAGAATAGTGTGGAATGAGAAGAAATTTATGTAAGATTGGAAATGTTGATTGAAGTTTGATATATAGAATGTATTGTTAAAAAAAAAAGGATAATAAAAATGTTGTAGAACTAAAAATGGATAAGTTACTAGAGGGTGTTCTAAACTAGAAGAAACCAATAGTTGGTAATGGAAGTAAAATATGGATTGATTAAGGAATACATAATAAGTAAGATGTAAAAGATGAAATAAATGAAGTATAATTCAAAGTAAGATGAAGGGCACTAAATATAAGAAGAGAAAGCTCAAAAATCAGAATTGTCAAAGGAATGGATTGCAAGTGACCTAGTCTCAAAATAGTCAGTGTGCACAATGGTTAGTTTGGACCTCGTTGGAACACCTCTACAGTTGTTTTACTATTTTGTAATTTATAAGTGAAGTAAATAAAGTGGATAATGATAGATAATAGTGGTTGAGCCTTCTCGGAGGCAGGGAACCTAAGAAGGGATGTTTTAAAGGCAAGAATGTTCATAATTGTACTAGGCTTTGGGTAAGTTGATGGTTGAGGATATGGATCTTATAGAATCCATAGGATTTTTGAGGAACACAAAGTTGAGATGCCTTAAGGACCTTCAATGGTAATGATGATTAGATAAGTTTTCTCATTTTGTCTTGCAGACAAGGTATGAATGTTTGACAGGGTGAATCAGGTATGCTTGATTGTTTTAGTAAAGGTACTTACATGTGTATTAAATAAAAGAATGGTGCTTGTGCAATAATGCACTTCTCATGCTTTGTGTAATGACACATCTATATGGGTGATTGTACTCATAACATAGAAAATTGTTGCTTTAACTATACTGATATATTGTACTTTAAATTGAAATGTTCTCTATACTTGCACTAATGTGAGTAATTAAATTCTCACGCTTGAATGATATGATGTTATTCTTGTAAGCTCTGGTGCAAGAGCCATTTGTTACTTGGATATAATTGGATGGTAGTAATACCATATGTGTGGTGTGCATGATTGGCACATATAGCAGGATTCAAGGGTGGTGCTAGCAAAGCCCACCAGGATTCTGGTGAGGTGCAACGTTAAGTTGCGGAATCATGTTGTTGTGGAGTACAGGGTCTAGTGGGACCAGTTTTTGGTGGACAATACCACCTGGGTGAATGCAAATGACATTGATAGAGCCTTTCCTCATTTGAGATCTTAGCATATTCTTGTTTTCTTGCATGTAGAGACTTATGATATACTGACATCTCAATTTTTGTTGTGTGATTTGCTTTTAGACATCGAGACGATGTCTCTTCCAAGTGTGGAAGGATGTCACGTCTCAGACTTTGATGTTGTTTTTCCCATGGCTTTGTGTGGATCTATTTCATGAATTATTGTGTGTGCTAGAGTAATATGATATATTATGATGCTTTGGTGTGTGGAAATGAGAAAAGTGTTTATTTTTGAAAGTTATTTTGAAATGAATGCATTTTATTTGGAATAATATGCAAGATAGAACAAAATAGAAGTATTGATTTAATTATTGCTTTGTTTTATATCTCTATATCGGTTACTAATACAATTTTGTTGTTGCATGCCTGAGTGCACTTGAGTTACATGTGGTTGAAGACCAAGAGTGTGATTGAGGAAAGAAGGCTAGCTTCCCAAGTTCATGAGAGAGCTTATCAACTTCCTCTTCTTTCCCTCTCAATGCATTTGAATATATTTCAGCAAGGTTGAGGAGATGGTCACGATCTGAAAGATGTAAGTAGTCTGATTTCATTGCCACCAGACCTTCTTTGATTACTTGTAAACTAGTTTGAGAAGATTCTTCTTCAATTCCTTCTTGTCTTCTTTCAAGTTGAACCTTCCAAAGGTGATCCTCAATCAGTTTGTGCATTCTATCATAATCAGACAACCCTGCAACAATCTTATCTTCACTCACCTTCAATTGATTCTCCAAATTATTTGGACTATTGGATTTATGAACAACTTCTACTTCACATAAAGAAGCATCAGATTGTTCTTGAAGTGCTTGAGTCACACAACTACTTTCTTCATTATCATCCATACATACATTCTGATTTGGAACTAGGACAACGCTAGTCCCACATGTAGAATCATCATCAATATCCTCATTAGGTGTTACAACACAAGAGGGATCAGTTTTCTCTTTGTATTCATCATCCAACTCAGCTAATTCATTGGATGATGGCCTGCATTCTTCATCTAGAGGGAGAGGAACCTGCATACCAAATGAGATTAGTTCTTCTTTAGTCAATTGTTCCTTGAATCTCTCAACTTTCAGCTCAACCAATCCTTTTGTGAAATCATAAGTTGTGATTGAGACATGTTGCTCCTTTGTCCAAATGACCAACAAATCTAATTGCAACTATTTGCAAATATCACCTTCATCTAGGATCAGGGACAAAATAGTTAGCATGCTTGTTTTGACATTGTCTAGATGTCGTTTTCTGATTATAGTGATGAAGTAGTGGAACATCTGAAGAATTAAATCATCACACTTGAGATCAATCATAAAGAGGCATAACCTAACCTTTTCCATAATTACCAAGATTTTAACTCTCTGTCCAAAGGTAGGGCGTTTGACATCATGTAACCCATGGAAACTCTCCACAATCAACTGAAGTATTTCCCTCTTAATGTCATCATCATAGGGTGCATTAGGAGTTGCAATTCTTGCAACTTCACTAATGCAACTAACAACTGCAAGTCTTACCCCTTCATCCTAATGTCTTATAAGCATTGGCTTAAGCAAAGAGTGCACCAATGGAGTCATAGCTTTATGCATCAACTGGGAAGGTAATTGACGAACCTTGCATAGACAACTCTTTGCTTCATCCAATATGCTGAGAAAAACTACTTTTGACTGAGGTAAGTGTTTTTGCTTCTTACCTATAAACTTCAACTTCTCTTGGTAAACTTTAGTAGCCTCTTGTTCTTTTCACCATGTATTCAAACCCTTTTCAATATCAATTTGATTTTGCTTCATAGATTCAAGCAAAGAGTTCATTGGATCACTAACAGTAGCCATAATGCCCAACTGAAAATCTAATCTGAATCTAACAACCTACAACAAAGATTAGGTACCCAACAGGCTGGCAAGATTTTGGGCTCTGATACCTATTGTACCCAAAATAAATTTTTGCTTCAATGAGACATTTTTCTTAAAATAATCTAAATCATGTAAAATTGTTGTCAAAAGTATGTTCTAGGTCAAATGAAACATAGGCTTCTTGTGGGTTTGTGTCAAGGAAGATGCTTGCAAATTTCTAAAAAAATTGAAAATTAGGGTTTCAAACCCTTATTTTTAGGAAAACCCCTAAAAATAGGACCTTTCCAAAATTGATTGATAATAATTTTGATAGAACGAATTGACTTCACGATCACACTAGTCAAGTCAAAATCACCAAAAAGTTTGTTTTACTCTGGTGGGTCTATTTTCATTTTTTAGGAAGAAAGCTGAGACCTCCACAACCGTTAATGGCAGAATGGTCAGTACCAAATGGTGAAATCTAAACCTTGAAAGCTTCAACGAAGAATCCATGGCAAAAATGCTCGAAAAGATGCTTTGCGACAGAGGGGATTTCAAAAGTGAAAAATGTTGAAAATTGGCTAAGTATGGAGAATGCACGCCTTGCTACCAAGAGGAGGCTGTGCAGTCAAATGCCTTAGTTATTTTTCCAACACCCATATACGCAGCATGGTGAAGGTCATTGCTAAGATGCACGTGTTCGCATTGTCAACAACAACGCTTGAATCAATCAAGCTACATGGCGAATGTCAAGTGCAAAGAGATGAAGCCGTGTATGGAACGATGGAACAGAAGCAAAAGCGCCTCTATTGGCCACAAGTACCCTTTGAATCTGGGGCACAAGATACCATCAATTTTCACCAAGGCAATCATCTTCCTCTTGTTTCTGCAGGCTTTCCAGCACATCGTCAAACACGGTCACTTGATTCACTGATCATCGGCAAACATAAGCAAAGTCAGAAGATGCTACCATGCAAGTACTATCAAAATGGCAATTAAACATGAGAAAAAGCGCCCCTGCTGGCCAGGGGCGCCCTTGAATTAGATGGTCCAGATGTCATTTGTTGAACAAGCCTGTCTTTAGGTGATGTCCCTCGCATCAGCCTAGCTTTACAATGAACTTGTTCGCCAGCCTGCAAGACACATCAAACGACAGCAACGGTTGATTGTTAGGGCATGCAAAATGGAGGGAAAATAAATGCACATCAAGGAAAAAGCGCCCTTGCAGGCCAGGGTTTCCCTTCATTTTGAGTCACCTGATGAGGTTTCCAACAACTGCTTTCTACAAGGCATTTGTTCAGCACTCTCTCAGCTTCGCGATCAACCCAGCTGCATGTTCACAGGACTTGTTAGGCATTCGCAATCGAAAATCAAGCAGAAAACACCAAAGGTGAAGGTAGAATGAAGGACATGGAGAAATTGAACAAGTGTCAAGGAAAATGCACCTTCCTAGAAATAAGTGCCCAACTTTTTGGGCAACCAGATGCGGTCTGCAAACTCAATAACTTCCAGGATGGCCTCCTCTATTTTGATCAATTTTAACAATGACACCATTAGCAAAGACAACAGACAAATCGAACACCTGACAACAGAGACCAAGCTGGGTTAGTTCTTGAAAGGTTGCAACATGAAAATAACTGGTCAAAAGGTCAACATGCTTTTGAAGTACCTAAATCAACTTTCAAGTTTCGTGAAGCTAGTCATCCTTTCTGAGGCTAAGCTGGGTATCCATCCCATGTTTCAGCAAGATCATCAAAATCATCAGTTGTCGGTGATCTTAGATCAGAGCCGGGAGTGTCAAATTGGAGGAATTGAAGAACACTCAAGAAAATTGACTAAGTCTGGTGAAAAATGCACCTTCTTGGGAAAAGGTGCCCAAGAATCAAAGGCATCAGACTTAGGTTTTGAGCCTTGTAGCTCCCAAGCACACTTCATCAAAGTTGTTCCATCTCAGCAATGGATCTATCAACAACACCTCAAGATCATCGGAGCAACCGGAATAAGGGGTTGAATGGAGGCATTTCACCATAGAAAAATAATGAAAAAGTGTTCAACTCTTCAAAGGGATGCCTAAAGTCAAAGCAAGGCTCAGTTGACTGAAGTTAAGATATTTTGAAGCCTGTCTATGTCTAAAACGTCCCTAAATGGGTGGAAATCAGTGTTGTGAACTCCAAATCAAGTAGAAAGACTCCTCCATCATGAGCTGGCATCCAAACTCGATTGCTTCAACATCAATCACTATGTATCAAGCTTGGACTTCATTATTCATTGTTTCTCTTTGCAGGTTGAAGCTCAAGAACAAGTAGTTTTCCTCTCCAACGTCTTTTTGAAGATCTGACAAAGGGGTTTTCATTGTTCTCCATATTTTTGAAGATTAGTTGCACAAAGGGACAATTTATTAGAGGTTGCATCTAGAGGCATGATTTTCTTGAAGATCCAAAAAGGTAGTTGATAACTTCCAATCTTCTTCTTGTCTTTTTCCTCTATTCTTGTCTTAAATATTCTTGCATGTCCAAGAAAATAGTAGATAATCACAGATCTGACCAAATGGGTACGATCAGCACAACTTTTTCAACAAAACCCACTTGTTGAATTTTTACAAAAACAATAACCTTTAAGTACTCCTATTTTAGGGATTTTCAAAAGCCATGAATTTGAAAAATCAAATGAATCATTGTTTAGTAGTAGCATGAATAATACCTATGTGTCAAATCTTTCTCGAAAATAATTTCTTACCGTGGGCTATTTTTATAGAGGTTTCGGTTATTTGAAATATATCCATGCTTACAGCCAATGTCAAGTTCTTCGTAATACACGTAACTCTCAAGTTGAAATCAAGACTAAATGGTCTCGACTTCTAAAACACTGGCTACTGCATATGACTGGCGAAGGCCGCTGAAATATTCCTCGTTTCAAATTTTTCGGGATTTTTAACAAATTGAGCAATTGTACAAATGCACCAAGTATGTTGAAGATAAACCAAACGCGCAAAAGCAACTCTAAATCCAAGAATGGCTACCGGATGATGGTGGAGAAAGTATATAATGCAGGATCTTCTACTCTAATTGTCAAAGCAAACCCGGCACAAGCATAAAGCGCTACCCAATCCAGAATGGAGTGAGGGGCGACCATATGGCGAAGTGATTACAAATAACAATGCTTGAAAAGAAATGCTGAAAGCTGAAAATACTCAACACCCAGAATGTGCTTGCTAACCCAGGATGGGAAAGTAGCTACCATAGGGCGGAGACCTAACTATTACAATAACTTCAATGAAGTGAGCATTACAGAACAGAATTTGAACAAGATTGAAATGACTGCCAGTACTACTGTCAGTTTACAAAAATAAGAATCATTCGTCTGCCATGAGCGTGGAAATATGAAAGCTTATCATTACATCACAAAGAACTCTTCTTAGCTTGGTTAGAAATGCCAAACCAATAAACTTTCAATGATCAAAATACAATTCTGATTTTTTTGCTAAATCTGCACCTTTTGAATTAAAACCAGCAGTTTGAAGATTCATTCAAATGCTCATATCTTCCTCTAATCTCATCCAATTAACTTGAAACAAAATGCAACATGCTCTAATAGAAAAGGCGCCTAAGGTAGAACTCAGAAAACAGACCGAAAAGCCACGGATTAATTATGCAAGGATCCCAATGCAAGCAAAAGGTACGGCTTCATGAAAAGGGGCGATCTGCTCTAATAAATTACAGCAACCTCTAAAAATTCTGCAAATTATAGGAAAGGGGCGCCTAGACCTAGCAATGGGAATGGGTTAATACCCAGATGCAATATTTTTGTCTTTTTTGATTTATGAATAAAAATATGAATCTGCTGTATCAAATAATGCAAAATGCTGAAACCACTAACATGCCAAATCAGATCTAACCATGCAATAAGCTGAACACAATGCACAAACTAAATGCAACTCACAAATAGACTAAATCACCACTAGTTGTTGTCTTGCAAACAAGAAGCGATGCCCGAGCTAGGAGGCCTTCATTCCTTGAAGCAGTTCCAGAGCCAAACCGGCAGCATAACGATACTAAAGACCAAAGATGTGAAATGAGGCTCAAAGTCTTCCTTTTATAATTTTCCTGTTGACTTCACGAAACCCTAAAATCCACTTCAATGTCAAAACCCTAATCACTTCTCAAAGATGGCGTCCTTTTCCTTCAAAGCTCAATATATTGACATTTTAATAAATTCCATACTTTGATAAATGCGCCCATTTTAAGCTTGCTTTGACTTTGGTAAATAATAAAATAATCTTAATGAAGGCGCCACCCTCAAAAGACCACTTTTCAAAAAACATAAAGTCAATAGACTAGGCCAAGGGGTCAACGTCAATATACATTAAAACGCGACTCTTTAATTAAATATATCAACTTATCTCCCCTAAAATGCGCCGCCCTGCCACAATGACCAAGCCAATCACTCAAATCAAGTAGGTAGTCAACCATGCCGAACCTAACCGAATCACAGAAAAGCACTTAAAAGTTTTAGTAATTCCGTGTTCTTAATGCCGAAATGAATATACCTAATTTAAGCTCAAACCTGAAAGAACTCATTGAACGCACCAACCTCGAAAGCAAAGACATCCTTAAAAATAGGAAACCCTACTTTTAATTCAACAGCCTTTGCTCTTAAAAGGCCAACAAATAACGGCAGCATCAATAAGTTTGAGAAGGATACTACAATTCTCCTAAGATTACTGTTTCTTGTCCTAAGTAATCGTGAATCCGATGTCGCATCTCATCACTTTCCCAAGTCGCATCCTCCATAGGCAGGTTCTTCCACTTCACCAGGTATTCTCTGATGGTTCTTCTCCTCAAAGAACGTTCTCTGAAATCAAGTATCTCCTCTGGAATTAGAACCAACTGTCCCTCTTCATCCAAAGGTGGCAACTGTGATGAAGGAACCACATTATGTCCAAGTGCCTTCTTGAGGCGAGACACATGGAAGACATTATGCACTCTGCTATCAAAAGGTAGCTCTAACTCATAAGCTACTGCCCCAACTTTTCTGATGACCTTGAATGGCCCATAGAAGCGAGGTTTGAGCTTCTCAGCTCCACTCTTCTTGAGAGTAGACTGTCTATATGGTTGTAATCGGAGATAAACCATATCCCCAACCTCGAAAGAACGCTCAACACGCCTCTGATCAGCATACAACTTCTGCTGATTCTGTGCAATCTGCAGATTATCCTTCAAGGATTTCATGATGTCCTGACTATGCTGCAACAAATCCTTGGCTTGGGGTGCTTTGCTGTCACCAAACACCAAATCTGCAAAACTAGGTGCTTCATACCCATAAAGCGCCAAGAAAGGAGACATCTTAATCGACATATGGAAAGAAGAATTGTAGCAGTACTCGCCTATATGCAGCCACTTGACCCATGCTCTTTGCTGTTCTGACACATAGTTTGGGGATGGTAACTAGTGCTTGGAGTGAGCACAGTACCACTCATTCTGAAGACTTCTTGCCAAAAAGTACTTAGGAACTTGCTGTCCCTATCACTCACAATGTTCCTTGGCAACCCATGCAGCCTAAACACCTCTCGAAAAAACAGATCTGCAACTTGGGCTGCAGAAAAAGTGCTGGTAATAGCGAAGAAATGAGGAAATTTGGTTAGCCTATCCACCACTACATAAATACAATCCTTCCCTTGGGCCTTGGGCAACCCTGTGATGAAATCCATCGAGATGCTTTCCCATTTTTGATTGGGAATAGGGAGTGGTTGCAGCAAACCAGCTGGTAATGTATGCTCATTCTTATTCACTTGACAAACAAGACACTCCTGAATGTAGCGTTGTACCTCTCCTTTCAATCCTTTCCAAGAGAACCTTTCTCGGATCTGCCTATATGTCTTAAAAAAACCTTGGTGACCAGCAACCGGAATATCATGAAAAGTCAAGAGAATCTTCTTCTTAAGCTTAGAATCAGCCACTAGAAAGATTCT
>VDFB02384986.1:0-15059 GCA_007258455.2 Sequoia sempervirens | reverse complement strand
TCTGGACCAGCTTGGGAAGATCTCATTGGCTCCGTTTTTGCAGGACGCGTGGCATGCTGGGCCTATTTTTTTATTGTGGCAGGTTTGGTCGGAAAGGAACATGAGGATTTTCAGAGGAGAAAGCTTGCAGATACAACAGGTGTGGTTTAGAACTTAGGTGCATGATTCATGAGACAATTGAAGCAAAGGGAGAGGTGGTGTTGTTGTTGGAAAAAAGGGATGCGGAGATGGTGGATATGCTAGGTATCCATGGGTTATCCTTGACCTCAGCTTGTTGTAGGAGAGGAAGGCAAGTGAGTCAGCGGGTTCAACAAGTGGGGAAATGGAAGCCCCCTTTGGTTGGCATGTTGAAGGTTAATACAGATGGTTCTTCTAGGGGAAATCTGAGACCTGCTAGATTTGGGGGAGTTGGCAAGGACTCTTCTGATTCTATGGTTTTCCTCTTTTCTATCCATAAGGGTTTGCAGACTATCAACCTTATGGAAGGTTTTGTGATCCTCTATGCTTTGGAAAGGGCCTACACTATGGGGTGGCGCTAGGTTATTTGTGAATCGAATTCCCAAGTTTTGATTAATTTGCTTCATAAACATAAGGTGTTTGATGTTAGCTAGCAACTGGCAATGACGATGCAACATATTTTGCAGATTGGTTCTTTGATGGAGATGGTTTCATTTGTCCATATTCCAAGGTAGTGGAATAAGACAATGGATTGCTTGGCCAAATGGGCTTCTGAGAATTTGGATGGCTAGAAGGTTGAAGAATGGGGGAAAATCCCCCATGAGCTCAGTTTGGATTTGGAGAGGGTTATTGCTAAGGATGGAGTGGGTGTTGGTATTGGATGATCTTGTTTCTTGTTTTGTTGGGTTGGTTCTTCTTGGCTCCTTTGGGATTTTTCCCTTGCTTTGGTGTAATGTTATTTTTTGAGGATCAATAAATTTTTTACCCCTTTTTATTAAAAAAATTCAATTTCATATGAAAAAAATATTCTTATTGCAAGAAAAAATGTAAGAGTGGGTTTTATATTATTATATTTGATATTTAGTCCATAATATAAAATAAATACCTAATCCACAATGAAGAGGGTGAAGATAAATTTCCAATACCTACAAGAAGTCAAATATTTGACTTTATATCAAAAGTTATGTTACTTTTAAAATGATCCTATTTTTGTAGAAAAAATGCTCTTAGGTCTAACAAGGCAATGCAACAAGGTAGACTAAGTATGGGTGGCATGCAAGGTAGAGGTATTGGGTGAAACCACTCAACTAGTGGTAAATTAGAGGACACATTATTGTGAGAGGTGTAACTTGACATAGTAGTGTTGGGGTGGTGGTTGTGTTGGTGTAACCTATGAAGAAGGTGTTGGGATGAGTGTTGTTTAATCAGTCTACTCAACACTTTGGTAATTTCTCAATGCTAATTGTTAGAACTTACTACCAAACCAAAATAAAAATGGATAGATTTGTCAAGTGGTCATTCAATGGATAAAATATAGGGGTCTATAGTAACCTACAATAAAAAAATTTAAATCCAAAATTTTAAAAACCTTAATGTTTACAAAAGATACTTTTCAATTTATTATATCAATGACTTTGTAAATGCATAATATAATAAGAATATGATAGATGAATATTTTGATGACACTAAAATCTATGGAGTAATGGTATAGGCGTTGTATGGTGACATATATTCATCTCTATTAGTAATAGTGTCAAACATCTTGTCTAACAAAATGAAAAAAAAAAACTTTTATTAGTGATTACAACCAACCTTATAGTGTTTACTATTAATCCTCAAGTTATTGAGCCTTTCAAACTCAACCATTAGATTTTTCTTACTCTAGGATATACCCATCAAACTTCTTGATAAGATCTCTCTAAAAAGGGGGAAATCTTATAAAATCAAACTTGAAAATATTACAAAATAAAGGTTAAAAAAGAGACAGGATATGACCAACCATGCCAAAAGATATACCCTAAATTTGGAATGAAATAAGAGGAAAAAAATATAAACCTATGGTCCTTCATATTAAATCCAAGAATACCTCATATAGAGAATAAAGAAAGAGTCAAATACAATAGACACTCAATAAAAATGGAAAATTATACCTTCTTGTTGTAGGAATGTGCTCTTGGCTATGATTTCTTATGTGTTGTGCAAGATACTTTATCTTTCTAGCATCATGTACTTACAAATTCTCCCCCTCTCCCTTTAGTTGAGGATGGCGAGGATGATATTTGATTAGAATGCACGTATAGGATTGGATGAGGTGAATTAGGAAAAGGTTAGTAGCTTCTAGGATAGGTTAAAAGGATGGATGGTTGACATTGATTGAGATAAGGATTGATAAATGTTTGGTGGATGAGAGGTGAAGAGGTGGAGGGTTGAGATGGATTGAGAGAATCTTGTTTGAATGGATGGTCAAGATGTAAAATTGGCTTGAATTTTGAAGGGAGTGCATAGATTCATGAATCTAGACAAACTTTATGGGATAGTGGATGATGAAGTAGATTTTATCAATTATTAATTGTGAGAAAGACATGATTTATTTTATTACTGAAGGGGAATTTAAGAAATTATTTTAATAAATAAAATATAATTTATCTAATTGATTAGTATTATTATGGTGCAAACTTGATTAGGATGGTGTTGAAAGTGATATTGGGATTGTGATGTTAGATGTGTCATTAAGATGTGGTCAATTTTAGATATCTACAATTCATATTAATCATTTTGTAAATTTGATTCATTTGATGTAACATCTAAAATTGAATTAAAAATTGGCATTGAATCATATTTCACTCTTAAATTATTTAATATTACAACTGGTAATTTAATATTCATTTCAACATTCATTTAACATAGAAAGCATGATTTCATGTTGAAAATTATTTTTTATTGTAAAAAGTCTTATTTATATATCCCATATGTTTTTTCTCTTTTTACTCTATACTTTTTTTTAGACTACAAGAATGAGGTAGTCCCCCCTATAAACTATGGTGCGCCTAGAAAACTTTTTTCATGTGACTGGTGATGTTGGCATGACACGCCCTCCGATACCATGGGGATGAAGGGAGACTAGACCTTGTGACCTCTTGCCTACAACATAATGCTTCTCTTTACTCCAATTAATCATCTGTATTGTATTTCAAATTCTAACCACTCTTATGTCAATTACTATCACCCATGATACTCAATCATATAAGATAAATTTGATAAATATGATTGTCATTAAACACAATAATGAAAAAAACATAAAAAAGGTTGCTAAATTATCCATGGAAGAGAAGGGGCCATATAAAGCAATAAAAATATGAAAGCAACTTCCAAAAATATATAAAATGTAACTGATAATGATTAATTTAATGCCCATTGAAATAAAACACACAAATCAAAACCTAATAAATTATTTAAAACTCAGTATTTTCTCTTTGAAAGATTGAACGGGGTAGCGTATGATCATCATGGGCTGTCCTAGTCAAAGAAAGAAATTCAAAGACGAAACTACTTGAGAAGAATTTATTAATATTAATATTAATATAAGAATTTCCATAAAGGAAACGAAACAATGACTTAAATTGGCATATTAAATTGCTGTCAATTCAATTGTAAACAAATCTATTTTTTATTTATTACAAAGGTCACATGCTATTTTTCAGAAATCAACAATTATTGACCATAAAATAGGTACACTTTGAATGTATTCTATTTGGGGCCTTTGTTATACTATTAAAAAATATTAGAATAAGAGCGAGAAGGAAAATGGTAAAAAAGGAAATTATTGCATATAGATATTAATATTAGTATTCCATCTTTATTATTTTCTTCTTATGATGTGATTTTCCTCTCATTCCTTTTAATATTTTACATATAATTAGATGTCGTGCTCATTTTATTTAGTCAATTATACTGAAAATGACATGATCTTTAATATCTATTAAAGAGAATATGTTTAAGATTGGTAAATTATTTTTTAGGTAAAATATATAAATAGTTTTTTTAAATAGTAAATATAATAAATAATTTGATTTAATTAAGAGTTATGATAAATTATGTGATAGAATTTAAAATTTTAAAATTAAGAAGTAAAGAGATTTAGTTGATTTTGATGATTGATAAATAGATGTTTATTGTGTTGTTCATATTTAAATTGTAGATTAGAACTACTTAAAATTGGATATTTTGAAAGTAAAATCATGAAATTTAAATTGGTTCATTTTTAAAATTTCTGAGTTCAAGGCCATAGCTATGAGATTGACCTTTTCAGGGTAAATATGAACTTTTGATGCTAATCTCTCCTCATTATTCTAAAAAATTTAGTACCTACAATAGATTTTTATCTAATATTTGTACCTATAAGTAAAAACTATGTGGTCTTGAAGAACACAATTAAAACTTGTTATGGCTATAAAGAATCCTCAGAGACTTTCATGATTATAATAAGACATGTTGACTAATTCAACAATTTTGATAAAGTAAGAAGACACAAGCAACAAATGTAACTAGCAATCATATAGTTATGATGTTAAGTGTGTTTGATCCCATTTTTACAGGCCTTAATTTTTTTTTAAATTCCAAATTTTTTTCCTCATTTTTTTGTTTTGGTCTTATTCAAACACATCATTAATATCCAATTAGATATTTTCTTCAATGAGCCTCTTAATAAAATTTGTTCTTGAATCAATGCGTGTCCTCCCTTATGTCTTAGTCATGTGCCTAAATTACAAAATTCCCAAAAAAATTTAAGGTTGTTTGTTTTTGTTTCTAACCTTTGGCAGGTTTTTGGACTTGTCTATACTAATATGCTTGTCTTCCATTCCCTAATTCCCCATGGTCCTATTTTTCTTTTGGACACTTTATCTTTTTTGAGATTTTGGACTTCTTACTTGAGTACCTCATCATGAAGTTCCCTAAATTTTTATCCCCAAAAATTTATCTCTACCTTTGGGCTTGTGCTTTCAAGAATGTATCTAACTATGTATCACATAAGCAATTCCCAAAACCCTAACATCCTTTTTCTTGTTTCCTTCTATATTTTTAGAATTTTTCTTCATATAATACCTTTTCATTGCCTCCTTCCATTCTTATGTGGTTCTTTCTTATTTTCCTATGGATTCTTCCTTCCTAGAAAAAAATTACCTTCTAAATTTATTATTTATATTCATCACTATGCATTGAACATCATATACATGTAAAGGATGAGATCCTACATTTCCACTTGCTTCCTTTTATTTTAGGTCCAAGACTTCAAGAATTCTTCTACCATCTTATTTTAGGAACTTTTCATCATGTGTCCCTACTTTTTGATCCTCAAGAAGCGTTGCATTCCATTCTAAGTTGTTGGTATTGGATTTCTCCTAGTACTAGTCCTACTTCTTTCCCTTTAGTATCAAGTATTCATTTTCCTCAATCTCTAACTATTTTCACATTTGTTAGAAGTTTTCAAGGCTCTCCATTATCCCTTCCTAAAGTGTATTAGATATTTGGTATTCTTGAAACTTGACCTCTTAACTCTTGATTCTTCTTAGCATCCCATATGTGATTGTTGGGCCTATAAGATGGTGTTTTTACCTTACACTATTCTGGCACAAGTTTTTCTAGATCCCCACAATTCAAACACATTATTTCATATGTCTCCCCTATACTTTTAAAGATCTCATTAATGATCAAAGTTAATAATGATGGGTATGTCTACTCTCTTAAATTATATGGAAATGAGCCCATCAAAGACATATATCCACACACAATACAATAGGTTGATGATGAAAATGTATATGGGCACCTAAGCATCATAAATGTAAATATTATTTTTTTAGGTACTATTCTAGCCAATATTGGAAGGATGTTCTTACTTCCTTATCTCCTAAAATTAGATCTAAGGATTATTTCACTATAGGAGTTTGTTCTAGTGTATTGAATCTAAATGTAGCTATGTCATTTTTATATTTTGTAGTTTTGGAAACCCATCAACTAGCACCAACATGATGGCCCCATTATTAGGAATGCAAAATTTTGGTTCATATTTTGAAGACCTCTACAACTCAATGTGGAAATGTTTTTTAGTCATGCTTTTTTTATGTGTGTAGAGTTAAAATTTCATCAACATAAACTAATAGAATGACATCATTAATAGAGATATGTTAAGGGTTTGAAGTTCATTGAAGATTCTAATAGACAACCCAAATTTTGTATAGCCTTGTCAATTCTTTTATTCCAATTATTTCCTCATTAAATGAGGTAGCAAGTTAAGGTACATAATTTTTTCTTCTCTTCTGTATGGTGAGGCTACACTTCTTTGTTATAAGGAAAAATCTACTTGTAAGATGTATGGTCTTGTTTTAGCATGATAAAAAAAATATTCATGGCTCATAGGTCTTAAAGTCACTATAGGAGTATCCTCTCTTATGTTTCCCCTCATGATTCAAAACCTACTAATTATTCTAATGAGTATGAATTAGACTACTATAGCGATGCTTTTTTATTAATTTTAATAGTCATGATGTATCCCTAGACCATTCACAACTCCTTAATGCATCCATGAAAAAATAAAATGATCTCATTAGATAAAAAGGTAAAATTGAAAATAAAATTAAACTACTTGATTCTATGTTGCATTCCCTTTCCCCTTTTGTAGTTACAAAAATAAATTTGTCCAATATCATATCTCTATTGATACCATCTGAAAAAATGGACTCTCATGGGTGGATTATGAAATTTTAAATATGAGTATTTTTTTTAAAATTAAATGTCTAGGTTTGATTGGCTAGATGTGTTTGAAAGGGAATCACATGGTGACATATTTTTAGACTTCATCAAGGATTTTTATATTGATGATGAGGATAACGTGGATGATGTTTTTTTTGTTAGATCTTAATGTGGGAAGGCACAAATATGGCTCATTATTTTTCCTAAGCATTAAATTTTCTTCTTTGAATGACCTTGTGATTACACTTGTTAAAAATTATTCATGTAAGACTAAGCCTATTCTCTTATCCAAAAATTGGTGAATATCAAAAGACAAGAGGGAGAGTAAAGTTAATTTTTATCATAGGTTTTACGTTTATCTTATTATTTTCTAAATAAGTTTAGGATAGGTGTAAAGATATGTATCAACATATTTTGTGAATCTTATGGGTCTATTCTAAGTTTTGTTCTAAATGAGTTGAAACCTATGTTATGTATCTAGGGATATGATATTATAATGTATTTAGGTCGATGAAGATGCTAACATATGGGGTGATCCCACAATAATGGGTTGCACTTTTTGGCCAAACTTGACATTGATATCAACATTTTTCACCAGATCTTCACTTTCTTACACCTATGATAGCTAAACCATTAAGAATTTGAAGATGAATCATACTAGTGATTTGTGAGATTTTGTGTAGATTCTAATTATATTTTAAAATATATATAAAAATAAATTGTGAATTCATTTTATGTTATTTTTAATAACTTATTTTTTCTACTAAACAATGTTTTAAAAAGTGATGTTTACTTCTATATAACTTTTTTTAGAAAGGATACAATTCTAGTTTTAAAATACATATTCATTCACATCCAATATCTAATGCATGGATATTTTTCATATTTTTGTTACATGTTTTTTAATTAATTTTCCAAGTCAAAGTAATTATAATTTGATAGTGCGTACTTCAAACCGCATAACTTTTTATATATGAATTTTAATTAACTTATTTTTTTTGGTTAGAATAAGGAAATCAATACCTAGTGCACATGTATTTTTTAGAATTTTTTTTCTCTATTTTCCTTTTTTTTTTTGTATGTGTGAAACAAAGAACTTGATGTTCATTTAAAAAACTATATTCACAAGAAATAAAAAATAAATATAATAATCAAATTAAATATATTTAAAATTAGACTTTTTGGGAAGCTTATAATAAGGGCTACATACTTACAAAACATAAATTTTAAATGAATTCATTTGATCACCCAAAAGGTAAATCAAAAGTGGTTTTTTATTAGCATTTTGATAGGTGTAGAGGAGACTCCATTATAGGTATGGTTTAAAACTAACAAAGTTCTATCCAAGGGGATTTGATCAAACCCTCTTTACTTAAAATCATCTAAATGGAACCTTTAAAGGCTTAAATCATTATATTTTCCAAAAATATGTGATTTCAAGTAAAAATTAGGATGTCCCAAAAAGTGTAACCCATTATTGTGGTAGCACCCCATGGCACACATCACTTAAGGTAGTTATATTGGACCATGTGAATAAAATATCTAATTAATTATATCAAGAGTTTAGTATGCCTTCATTAGGATCACCCCTTAATTGTATTATTAGGAGTCCAAGTCTATATAATAGAGGCCATTATCATTGTAACATAGGTTTGGAGTATGATATTATATTTGGGAGCTATTGGAGATATAACTTGGAGTGGCATCTTCCATAAGTAGTATTGTATGGTTTTACCCTACCTCAAGGGTTTAATCTATTTTGACATATATTAGATATTAGGGCATATTGGCACACAATAATCTCTTGTGCTATGTGAGATCTATCTTGTGTAATATATTATTTCTATTATTATATGTTTGGATCTTATCAAGTGGTATCAGAGCATCAATTTGGACAATAGTTGATGAAACCATAACTTTTTAAAATTTTACTTTAATTTCTAGATGGTTGTGATTTTTTTTGTACTTTTTACTAAAGCTAGAGGATTATATAAGGTAGCTTTAGTCCAAAAATCAAGTTTTTGTCATTAATATTTTGCAGTTTATTATAATTTTATGTTTTTTTCATAAATTCTCCTTCTAGATCACAAATCAAGGTATTTTTCTAAAAAAATTACATTTTTGGAATGAGCATCAAAATTCATTAAGGGTCTATTAATTTTAATTTTTAATTTGAGGCCTAATTCATCATGTATTGGTTAGATCAAAGTTGGGTCAATTAAATTTGATAAAATGGTTATCTATTGAAAGCATTTTTGTTAAACCCTGGTTTCAATGGATGTTCCTACTTTTGATGAAATTGGAGATGCACTAGAATGGTGGTACAAATTTAAAATAACTCATGGTAAAATTATATTATGGAAAAATGTTCTTTTCATTATTTTTAAATGGTGAAGCTAGGTAATCATTTATGCCAATGTTTGAGGATACTTTTTGTTTGCAAGAACTATAACAACTTTTCTTAGAAAAATGAGTTCCAAAAGAAGAAAAGGAAGAAAATGAATATGAGGAAGAAGAGGATGAATAAAATAAATAGTGGAGGAAGAAAAAGAAGATGGAGAAGGAGAAGAATTAGAAGGAGATGATATAGGTACATGCACTTTAGCTCCAAGGAAGGAAGATTTGATCTTTCAATTTCATGGGTGAATTCAAAGTAAAAAGGTTATTTTCTCTATAAACCCAAGAAACAATTATAACTTCTTCAACATGGAATTGGCCAAGAAGTTACATGTACAAGAAAAGAACATCAAGGACAGTCAAATATTATGTATGGATATTCAAATTTTGAAGATTTAAAGTTCTTTGTGGATAAAATTGTATGTTTTTCATTCAAACTTTCATGCTTTGGATATAGATGGGTTTGATATTTTTGTTTATTATCCTTGGTTAAAATATTTTGGACAAATAAATATGAATGTGCAAAAGAAGCTCATGAAGCTTTGGTATAGAAGGAAAAAAATTACATTATAGGATATTACAAATAAAGTCCAAAGGAAAGTCAAGGAAGATAAAATTCAAGATTCTCATGAATATTATAACAATGAATTAAAGGAAAAGAAAGAGGATCAAGATGTTAATAATAATGAAGAGACAAATAATTCTACTAAGGAATCACTAAAACAAGTGGTAAGAAATGGTGAAGAATCAAATAAGGTTCCAATGACAGCAAAGGGTGTAATAGATAGGTATCCACATCGTTGTGAGAGGAAATAATCATGGATGAAACCATCATGGATACATGATATAGTACATCGAATCAACAAGGAAATTACTATGGACATGCATGGAATCAAAGGAACAATTACAATAATCAATGGTATGATAGAAGTAATGGCTACTCATGAAAGTAAGCACTTGGACTTCTATGACAAGGAATGAAATCAAATGGGAGCAAAAAAAATGGGTTAAGTATCAGATCTAGGAATTATCAAGAAAAATACACAAGGATCAGCTACAAATGGTTGGATGATTGGTCATGGCATCATATTTGTAATAACTTGCAACAATCATACTATTTGGCTTCTTCTCATGTTTTGGGGATGAAACATGTCAAGGAGGGATGACATGTTATGCATATAAGTATATGATATTATAATGTATTTAGGTGGATGGAGATGTTGAAATGTGGCACACATCCCTTAAGATAGTTATATTGGGTCATGTCAATAAATTATCTAATTAATTATATCAGGACTTGAGTAGGCCTTCATTAAGATTACCCCTCCATTGTATTATTAGGAGGTCTATATAAAAGAGGTGATTATCATTGTTTAAGCTAGGTGTGGAGTATGATAATGTATTTGGGATCTCTTGGAGATATAGCATGGAGTGGATTCTTCCATAAGAAGTATTGTAAGGGGTTACCCTACCTCAAGGGTTTACTCCATTTTCAACATATATTGATAGGCATATTAACCCACAAACATCTATTGTGCTATGTGAGATCTATCTTTGCAATATATTATTTATATTATTATATGTTTGGACCTATCAACTCTTTCATCCACTTCCTACCATCATTTCTAACAAATTTCTTAGGACGTGAGATTTTCTGAGTCCTTTATTTCCAAAGCCTCTTACGCTTTCTAGATCTAGTTTCTCTTTGGAGAGGGCCTATCTTTGCTATTATCACCTTGGTATGTGCGTGATCATGATGGGCCAAAAAGAGACGCATATGATGGTATGTGTAGGGTATGTGGTCAAGACTTTTTTTTTACCCAAAATTGATGAAATGATAATGGTTTTAAAGGAGATTCTCATCGTTCCACCAATATAAATTATGCTTACTTTGAATTTAATAAATAATTATTATTCTTTTCTATTTGAATTATGACTAAAGTCCTGATCGATAGGTTGACTAAAAAACATCTATAGCTATCAAACGATATTAATTTTTTTGAATCTGAAACATGCATCACATACTATAAGATTAAAATAAAATTTTGAATTTCATAACACTATATATCAGACACTGATAATCACACATTTCATTTGATTTGGAAAAAAAAATTACAAAAATATGCATCACATTGGGACATGATTCCTCTACTTATATCTAAAATCTTATAAAAATTTTTATCATTTTATTGTGGTTAGGTGGTCAAACGCATTGACCTACTTTATTTTTTCCTTGAAATTTAAGTACTACTTCCATTGAAATTTCAAACTTTCACCAAATAGATTTAAAAAAAAATAAACCTAGTAGCTTAGAAACCTGCATTCAATTTGTATTGCTAAATTTATTCTTACATATTTTTGAAACAATATAGATAACTTTATTCAAATTTTTACGTCAAGTTGCCTAACTTTGATTTTTTTTTTTTTTTTGCCACTTAAGGGTTTGTTTTTCCATGATGATCCTGCACATACCCACCTCCCACATCTATATTTTTCTTCCTCCTTCCTTTTATAGTAATAGGTTTCCATTCCTCATCAATATTAGTATCCAATATCACCTCATTTAGGGAAGGAAGAAACCCTAAACCAAAACCTAATAAGGTTAGAGAGTCCTCTAGACCCAAAATTTGGGTCACATCTTCCTTCTCTTGTAACTTTTCCTCTTCCAAGTCCATTTGTAGAGTAAAAGAGGTTTCCTTTTTCTTTACAAAATATCTTTTGTTGAAAATGCATTTTGGAAAAGAAAACAATCTTCCTATGCTACTTGAGAATCCAATTTTAATTCCCCTTCTTCTAATCATTATTCCTCTAAAGAATCCTTTATTTATTTTTTCTTCTTTGTCATTCGGTTATTCTGAAAAAAAATTGTTCAACTCCTTGTTGTACACATTGTTCTTCGAAAAAAACTATTGATTTTACTGTTCTTCACAAAATTAGACTTCCTACTTTTATCCCAACACTTGTCCAAAATAATCATTAGGGATATCATCCACCTTCTTCACTTCTTCCCTAACATCCACATCCTTATCAACCACTCCTCTTATTCCAAGGGTCTTCAAAGAAGAAGTTTCTTTTGGAATACCTTTATTTTTTAGATATCATTTTTTTGTTGGAGATCTCCAGTATTTATCCCTTAAATTTCCATATTGGTTACAATTTTGACAAAAGAATCTCATACTTTCATAAACTATCAATTGGAACCAATTGCCATATTTTGATTTAAGGGTTATGTGTATGGGTAGGGTAGTGTGCATTGCCACATTCACACCCATTCTAGCAAAAATTAGTCTAGATCTTTGTTGAGTAACTTTATCAACCACTAACAGATGCCCAAAAGAGTTATCTATAATTTGAAAATTTTTATAGCTCTAGAATTCCAAAGGTAATCCTAGTAGATGAATCCAAGTAGGGGTGACCAAACCAAGATCAACAGATGGATTAAAACTAGGATTCCATTTGCATAAAGAAAGAATGTTTTTGAATCACTTATCAAATGACCAGGGTTGTTCTATCAATGCTTTAACGAGATCCTCTTTATTAAAAAAAATAAATAGAAATAAAGCATCCACCACAACACTAATATAAATGCCACCCTTCAATTTCCACACCAAATCTTCCCATTTTTTAACCTAATCAATATTAGGTCTAAAAGTAAGAAGCATACCCACAAGAGTATTATCCATTCCAAAAATTAAGTTTCATCATCAAATCATCTGATATATTAACTACAATTCCTTTCTCATAGTAGGTCATGAAATGATCTAAGATCCTAGCAACCCTTAGAGTCTTACCTCTAGTAAGATTATCCACCCAAAAGGATGGGTCTTGTGCATCAAAAAATGGTTCACTTTCCCACCTAGGATAAACAACAACTGGCTTGAGAGATACTAGATCAGTACTAGTTTCAATAGAATTTGACAAGGAAGGCCTAACTTGTGCCTCAAAAACAACAAATTTGAATGGGGTCCTACCAAGGTCCTCCCCCCCCTGTTGGTCCATATTCGAAATCCCACCAAAAATATTTATTAAATTCAAACCATACCTATAATGATATGACTAATGGTATTCTTAGTATCTTTTATGCTTATCTTGAAGAAGGCATTGTAGTTATTGTAACTCGGTCGCAAGTAAACCCCGAGAACAAACATTGCAGCCATTTTTTTTTTAAATAATACAAAGTAAACATGCAACTAAACATTAAAAAATATTCACATTGCACATTACATTATAACATCAAGTTCTCTAGGGCATGCGACATTAAATCACAAAACAACTATTAACAAAAGTAAAAGATAATACTAAACAACTTATCCAATACACAAGCAAATAACCATTAGCATCCATGAACCAAGAGACATTTATTCATCACATCTGGCACCCAAAGAACTTCAATAATGTTCAAAACATCCTAATTTATACAGAATCCAATCAACTATCATGCTGATCTGATAAAAATGAATTACAATAAGTTTCACAACATGGATGATAATAGCAATAATGAGTTCTTCCAATTTACAAAGTGAACAACTGGTACATCTCCAGCTGAAGGAATGTTGAGAAGATAGAATGTTGATGGGGAACCCAACGGGTGTGGAGCATGTTCCACCCAACCACGTGAGTTATAAATAACTCACCCCCCGTGCTTAGAGGTGACAAGGAAGAGATCACGACCATGAATGTCAAAACCAACTCCAATAGAACAACATAGTACAAAACTCAAATACAAACTCAAGGATTACAATGACATAATCAACAACATTCACGAGTTAACATAATAACTTAAAGTCATAAATCTCATCACATTAAACAAAGCAATAACCAGTAAACAAGTAACCAAAGGATGATCATGAAACATTTCCAAATCAAACTGAAATAATAAACATAATACAATTCCAGAGGCAATAAGGAAACAAGGCAAATGGGTGTCTAGTGGAGAGTGTCATCGCATAGCTCTCATGGGTTATCCTGGCCCTTCCTCCAACTTGAGGTGCCAACGCCTATCTATGGATATCTTGGCCCTTCCTCCTACTTGAGGCGCCGACACCATAGGGTAGCTCATGCGGAGCCAATAACCTCTCATGAGGACAAGGTTACAACTTTTCCGACCACAACCTTCTCGGTCTATTATTAGTCTACGATAGCCCTAATGCATAGATGAGGCATCCAATATTTATTATCTTATGTGTTTTACTACCCATCCCCCTAAATTATATTATTAGGTTTTCACTTGTTATACTACTCTTATGTGGGTTATCCTGAGCTCTTCCTCCTTTCGAGGCGCTGACCCCCATGAAGAGCCACTCTCCCTCAGACCCCTAACAATAACAAAATCAAAATAAGGAAAGGGTTGTACCATGACAAATAAAGCATATAACTCAAACAAGGACATGTGAGGCAAACCCATCTCACAATAATTCATAATCAAATCTCACAACAACCTCGTACAACCCTTCCAACATAATAGTAATACTGAAATCATGTAATGTCATGAGCATAAAATACGAGAATAAACATCCAAAGGTAAAGCACGCCTCTGGAAAGACTAAGGTTTCACAATATACAACAGGGTTCCCACATCTATATAAAAGCCAAAACAATAATAGAATGCAATTTAACAAAAATTGGGATCACATGACTCAAGACACCATACCAATCCTATCATAATTCCAAATAAACGCCTAGTTTAATTGTACTTACAATCTCCATTTTCTTAATATTATAACTTGGTACAAAGTTCTATCAAGGTTTAACATGGCTGATAAATTGCTTTCTTTTAATAAATACATGAAACTGAATTTCATAATTTAAACAACATACGAAGCACATCATATATACACACAATATATATATATATAAAATAAAATTCTAAAAAAATATAATAATATAATGATTTATATTGATAAATATATATATATATATATATATATATATATATATATTAAAATTTTGATGCCCAA
>VDFB02384985.1:0-32058 GCA_007258455.2 Sequoia sempervirens | reverse complement strand
GTAAGAAGTCATATAGAATTTCAATATGGAAGGCGCATTGAGTTGATGTGTTTTTTATGACCGCACCAAACAGCAGAACAAAAATAGTTTAGGGCTACTCTGTTCTCTCTTGATCAAAGTATTCCGTGTGCTAAGATTGCGGGATAGATCACACGTTCAACTCCAAGGTTCCTTAAGTGCGAATAGACCCAGTTTGGTTGATGTGTATTGCTGTGTTCTTACGAGGGGACTTACGTAATTGTTCAGATTTCTTGCAGTTAGCAGCTAATGTATGATTTTGAAGGGGATTCCTGCGTGTATGATTTGGCAATGTGGTTCGTTTTCCTAAAACTAATCGGAAATGTACGGAAAGTAAAAGGGGTGCAAGGCCTAAGAAACTTATTCTATTCTAAATGCAGGATATGTGGAGCTTCATTTCAATAGACTTCAACCAGATTTCACCTAGCCTCACGTCGGACAGCCTCAGTAAAATCGGTGCAATCTTCAAGGGGATAGCAAAAGATGTTCAAGTTATAATTTAACATACATACACCATCAAAACGACGCATATAAGCATGTAAACCACAACCGAAGTTAAACTCAAGATAAGGTCCAGTTGACCACGCAAGGCGGACTTATCATTAACAAGCTGCTAGTGGTATGGAATCAAGCGAAGCTATCTCAATAAAACACCACACACCAAAGTAAGTTACTTGCATGAAATTAAGCTACTTGGATACGAAAGGAAGAAGAGACCTTGCTAGCAGTTCATGACAAGACGAATTCCATCATCAATGAAAAGATCTATTATCAAGGAAAAGCTGCTACACAACACTTCCCAAAAAGTTTCAAAGGGAAAACTTTCTCTCTTCTCCAAATTATGCAAAAATGCTCTACAATGCTACACTATCTAGCTCTAATGCTAATGCTCTCTCAATGTCTACTGTCTACTATTCCAATGTCTAATTCTAATGAATTACAAATGAGGGGGACTCCCCCTTTTATAGCTAGCCAAGTCCCAAAAGACGGCTAGGGTTACAATCAATAGAGGGGCCAGAATCGTGCCACCTCAGCCCTAACCCTAAAAACTGCCAGAATAGGGAGTGGTACATTAAATGAATCAAAGATTCCCACTCACTCCCAAAATAGTAAAAGGTAATAAATGCTCCATATTCAGTCTTCTAGAAGATCCTCGTCCAGTAGTGCGTTCCCATTTGCCTTCTCTCTGACTGCCAACTCAACAAATCTGCTACGTACGGCCTCAACCTCTGGCTAGTCAGTGGAACACAATCTAAGCCCCAGAGCCTCTAACACCGTGGTAGATGCTTTCGTGCAGCAGCACAGATTTTCTCCAAGCAGCTAAGGAGTCCTGCGTGTTCTGGATCACCGTGGAGAAAGTAGCAGTATTCTCGAAATCATCCTGTACAAAGGTCTTAACATCTGCAAAGAAAGGCACCAACAAACCCCTCAAATTATCAACACTTATCTCATCTGGATTCAGCCGCCTAGCAAATATAGCCTCAAAGGTATTCTGAACTCCATCTATAATGTTGGCCATAGCCTTATGTACTCTAGCTGAATCCGCCTGTGCCGCATCGAAGAACCCACGCCCTGTGATCGCCGAAGAATACCACCGAGAGAAATCATATCGGTCATTCTCATGAATGACACCTCCATCAATCAGCAATTGCAACGGCACATGCCTCAATGCCTCAAGACGTTGGATCACCTTACTCTGATAGAGGGAGGAAGCATGTGACCATGATCCCTTTGCATCCATCAGGTGTCAAAATGGTAGAGGCCTGGCTGGCGGAAGCAAGGTCCTCCATAAACTACTCGTCTCGACCGCGAACTCAGTGACCCGTTATCTGCCTCATGTGCCATCCTCCCTAACTCTACTAAGCCGCTGATCGACTCTCTAGGAATATCTGCTGGAGGCTCTATCACTGGTACATCTTGCCCTCGAGAACGAGACAACTGCTGTACATATCCAATTAAAGCTTTGTGTTCTCTTTTCAACCTTTTATATTTCCCTTCTTTCTTGAACAACCTATCCTTGAGGGCGAGGAAGGAGTTATCACACTCCTCAACAATCTGAGCACCAGTAGGGCATCCCAAATCCAGAGTGGTGACCACATAATTCTCGGAACTGCTTCATTCCGGTCACACTCGACTGTGGGACAGCAACGTGAAGAGTACGAGAGCCATCCTCCTCAGTGGAGATCTTCGAAAATTTTCTTGCTTTCTTCTTCTGTGGAGGGGCACTGATCCGGTTCAAAATTCCTCCATCTCAACTGCTGGATCAAGCTCCTCACTAGGGCTTCTTCTCATTCTATCTTTAAGCCAATCGGGCACCTCATACTATATATCGAAGGGCTGCTGCTCCTGTGCCTCGACTTCTCTAACCTGTTCAACTTCTTCATCATTCTGGCGAGGCTCATCGTCCTCAAGTGGCTGAGTATCACCTGACACTATATCATCATCATCACCATCGTTCATGGCCGCCTCTAACTCTTGCTGAAACTGAGGGTCAGTAATAGTCCCCTCATCATCATGCTGATCAATCCTGACAGGTGCGTTGACACTCTGGCCAATTGACTCTCTCCGTGGAGGCTGGATGTCGTCCTGTACTACCTGCACCTGATTCAATACAATTCTCTGATCAGCAAACAAAGACACCCCCTGTATGCTTGGAGAACGTGTCTCCAAGGGTGTTGCCACTGTGACTCGTGGAGGCTCTGGCTGAATAGGCTCCTGTCTAACTATTTCCTTCTTCCTGGACTCTGGACCTCTTGTGATCTGCTTCTTCCTGCTAGTGGTGGGCGTCCTGTGATCACCCATCATGTTGTAAGTCAAAGCAATTGACCTACTCTTCAATCTATTCACCTTTCTATCAACCCATGCCCTGGTGAATGTCATAACTGGGATGGAGAGAGTATCTAAATCAGCAACCTCGGGCTCTGACCAATCCACAGGTGGAAGTGGAGTATCTCGAACAGCTGCATAATCAGGATGTACAACATCCATATCCTCGTTCACCTGGTCTAGAACCGGTACTACCTCACACTCCCTGATCAGAGTAATCGGCAACCGAGAGAACATTCTCTTCCTTACTTCAACTTCATCAACTGCATCAGCCCAATAATCTTCTATGGTGGCCTTATGTTTGAACTCCTCCGACAAAACCCAATTGATGTTATGGTGCAGGTCATAATGTTGTCGGCTTGTATGATACGAGAAATGATAAAATTGAAGCTCACTTTCAGCCTCTCTAGCTGCCTGCATCGAAGGACACACCTCATCCGAGTTGCCCATAACAATTGGAAATTCTATCCCTCCTTTCTTTTTCTTCTTTTGGATTTTGTCAAAGGCTAGCAACTGTCTGGATATCTCTAGCATCAATATTCTATCTGTTGGGTATTTAGGCAGCCTATATGGGTATGATGAGAAACCTTGCAGCCTAATGTAAGAGAATCTCGGAAATTGTATGAACCAACACCCATACCTTTCAACTAACTCCTGGGCTTCCTTCGAGATTCTGTGTTGCAATCGCTCCTGAAGCAATCTCGTGATGTACATGGTGAATGAATCATTGACACGTTTGTAGTGGGTTGTACTTGACAGGTGCAACTGTGGACACGCATCATAAATATTGAACTGATGAGAGCCGCATCCAACAGGCTCTTTGTAAGAGATCCCCCTGTACTTCGTCATCCGTGCCAACATATAAATAAGGTAGGAGCTCATGTAAAACGTTTTAGTCCTCCTCAAGCTCAGGAGCTGCTCATGTATACTATCGCTGATCATCTCAGCCCAATTGACATAATCCTTGCCTTCTAGCACCAGGTTGATGTAATAAAAAATCCAAGGCTCAAAAATGTAGGACTGTGGGCAACCACCAACCCTGCTCAACATCATGATAAGATCACGGTATTCTTGTCTCAGGTCCTCCGCTATGATCTGTTTCGGCAACTTCGCACGAGAAGGCTTGGGAGTGCTCATCCAGTGGGTGTTAATTGTGTCCATGCACCTCTCGAATGTGGAAGCATACATCCGCTCAGCCCGTTCTCTGGATTTGTAAATCATATTCCTGTGCACCGGGATCCCGAAAGCTTCACCAATGGCTGCCGGAGTAAGGTTGGCAAGCACTTGGCCATCTGGTGTCGTGATCGACCGGTGCTCCTTCTCGTAGCAATTAGCGCACTCCATTATCAGCTCAGAGCATTGTATAGCTAGCGGAAAACCAGCAGCTGCATATAATCCACTGCGGACGATGTTGTGCGAAGTGACCGAAGCCCGATGACTTCCAATTCCAAACAGCCTGTTCTTGAAGGTCTCCAGGTTGACAGAGCCCAGGTTAGTGTCCGTCAACTTGCCCAGCTTTGAAATGAACTTCGACTCTGGCATGAATGTTTTGCTCAGCTTCTTGATCACTGCTTGTCTTGAGGCACCATTGTCCTTTCCGGTTGTCCTCGCTTCAGCCATCTGCAACATAACAAACATTCATCAGCAATTTAAATTTAATAAAATAAGGCATTGTATAGGGGCTGCAGTCGAATTCTAGAAGCTGCAATAACTCTCGTGTTTGCAAACCTCAGCTTCTTCTCTTGAATAAGTTCGAATTCCAACACTTAGAACAGATTTCTAAGTGGACTTTGATGACTTTACTTCACTATCAGCAATCAGCAATTTTAATAATTTCGTATCAGCAATCAGCAATCAGCAAACTAGCAAGTTCGTACTTTCAGCAACTTACTTCACTTCAAGGCGTCCTCTTCAACTGGCAACTTCAACTAAGCTCAATCAAATTTCAGCCACTAGCAAAGTCGTACCTTTCAAGCTTTCAGCAACTTCTCATCAACCCAAGGCGTACCTCTTTAGTAACATTCAGATTTCAAACAACTCAAGGCGTCCCCTCTCAGCAACTTCAAGGCGTCCTTTCAGCTGCAAATTTGAGCTCCAACAAAATTCGTACTTTAGCAACTCACTCAGACTTGGCAAAATTTCAAACTCTTCAAGCCACGACTCACTGCAATGCTTCACTCTCAGAGCAAATTCGACTTCTTCAGCTGTGAAAACAAGTGAAAAACTTCTCCATTTTATAGCTAAAATTCGAATTCTAGAAGAAGTTAATTTTAGCTAGTGCCATTAAACTCCACTACTCCACTTCAAGAATTCGAATTTTCCCTCTCTGGTATTTCTGACACTTGTCTCCAGTCGTCGGGAATCTTATTCTTCTAGAAACTTGACTTTGATTGGCGTCTTTGAATTTCTTTTCAAAAAATTTAATTTAAATTCATCATTTTTTTTTACTCACCAGCCGGAGCTCTGTTACTGGAATTTGAATTTTAACTCTCTTCTGCTCTGAAAAATCCATCCTTGAAGAATTTAATTAAAATTATCTAGGCAATTTCTCTTGAACTCATCATTCGAAGAAAATTCATCTTGAAAGCTCATTTTATTCGTTTTTGCCTTAGAAAATTTAAAATTCTCCCTTAGGAAAATTCACAATTTGAGCACTGATTAAATTCTTCACTGAAAAAAAGTGTCGGCGAAGTTCAGAAGACTTGGAAATCCATTTATCATCGCAAATGTTCAGTACCCAGAAGAAAATTTTCTTCAGAACACCTCGAATTCATGGTTACCCAACGAACGGGTTCATTTAATTTTTCAATTTTGAACCTTAGAAAAAATATTATTTTCACCATTTTAAATTCGTTCTTCGCCTGTGATCACTCTGTGTTGCTCCGACTTTTTGAAAAATTTGAATCATCTTGCATTATCATCGTCTTCTGACTGCATCCCTGAGGAAAGTTGCTCGTGCTTCGGAAAATTTTATCATCTTGGGGCTCTAGGCGTATTTTCTAAGAAGAAAATAATTTGCCTTAGAAATATTTTTAAATCATCTTGCACTTTGAGAAGTTTCCCTTAGAAAAGTTTTTTTTTGTTTGCCAGTGGAGAGGAATTTATTTATCAACCTCATTTGGAAGAATTTTATTATCGGAGGCGCCTTGTACATTTCATCTTATTTCCACCACCTTCAAATATTTTTCACCACACATCACTTCACCACCTTAGGCGTATCACACTTGAAGAAAATCACGCCTAGCATATGCCTTAGAAAATATTTTTAACACCTTATGACTCCCATCTCCCTAGGCGCATATAGCATTTTACTTCCACCACCCTCAAATATATCACTTCACCACGCCTTAGGAAATTCCAACGCCTTCAAGATATTTAAAATCACCTTAGGCGCCTAACATACTTGGAGAAAAATCACACCTAACTCACCTTGGGCGCATTCTTAGTGTGGAGGAGGATAACGCTTTGGACTTTACCACCTTTTACCATGTCTAGGTAACACTTTCATCTAAATTACCACCCTCATTCACTTTTCACATCCAAACATGGGCACATTTCTATGTAGGAGAAGGATGACCTTTCAACTTCCCGTTTTTGTCCTCATATGAGCTCATTTGGGCGCATTTAGGAGGGTGAGGAGGACGAGTTTGCAAGCTGGGCGCATTTTGCATGTGATGAAGGATAAAAGACTTTGACTTCGTTGACCCTCTCCTTGCTTTGGGCGCATTTCCATACATGTGAAGGATGAAATCTCTGTAATGACCCCTTTCTAGTGGGAGCACTTAAACCCGAATCTTGCATTCAAAGTGTTTCTCAAAGAGACATTAGAAATGTCGGAGATCAATAAATTTCAGTAATAACATCTAATAGGATCAAAGATGATATAAATATTTCATTCTTATCAAAGGATTAATTAGTTTCTTCACTATGAGAGATTCTTCTATAATATATCTCATAAGTACATTAGGGTAGATATTAATATCTTTCATGATCCCATGGATGGAATTCTATTATACCATTTATCATCATAGTGAATGAAGAGAGTCATTATTACATATAAGGCTCAATAATTGTTATAAGATAATCGTAAATAATCTATATTATATATGTGTATGTATATATCGTCATTTCTAATTGACTTCAATTTATAAAATATATATAACATGATCTCTATATGAATATGTATATACTATAATTAAATATGCATACAATCATTATTTCTAACGAATATCATTATTGTAAATAATATTATATATATTATACATATACATATACATACATAAATAATACATACATACATACATACATATATACATACATACATATATATATATAACATATATATGTATCTAAACTTATAATAACATTAGACCTGCTGCTCACTGCCTTACCAGGTTTCTGACTGAGCAGTACATTGATTCCTCACGATGATTCTTTCATTCTTTTCTTCCCTTCTTTCCATATCCTTGTTCCCTGATTTTCTCCTTGATCTTTGTCCAATGCTTGATACATACAGTCAAATAAATAATAAAAGAATACAGATGGTAAAGAAAGAATTGAAATAAAGAATACATAGCAGTATAGAAGGAGTGTAAATATAAGCATATAAGATAGCAAATTACGATTGAGAGTGGTGCAAATTAAATAGATGAAAGATGGAAAGAATGGGATACGTTTTTTGGAAAAGGAAAACAGTCTATATTAAATATCGAGCCTTTCTTGGAGGAAAAGACACTTCAAAGGTCAAAACTTTTTCTTGAGACACGTCTATTCCAATCGCTGCTTTTATAATGCAGCGCTTCCTTATTGCTGCATAATTTGTTTTACTGTTTTATATGTTTTCTAATATTTGTTATGATTATTTTATTTACTAGTTTATTCTTAGTAATATGATGTATAATCAAAAAGTTTTACTCAAAGCTTATGTTGATAAATATATATTATCAAAGTAATATTTTGATATTATGCTTTTAATTTAATATTATCTTGATAATAAAAATGACAATTATTTTTATTTATTTATTTATGATATTTATTTTATTTGTTAATATTTCATAGTTTAATAATGTCAATTATTTGTATTGTTTTAATACTTATATTTATTATAATATTATCTCATGTTTATATTTTATATTAATTTTATATACTTTAATATCTATTATATCATAATGTTATTCATTATAATATTGTTTTGGACAATTATAATTAGGTAATATCAAATGGTTAAATATTTTTAATTATGCTTCTTTATTATCTAAATGTCACAATGTCGGGGACATGACAGTCCTCCCCGCTCAAAGATTGCTTGTCCTCAAGCAATCACAATTAAAAACATCTTTCACTTCAATAGTCATAGCACCTTGGTCAAGAAGTGGTTAGGCAAACAAAATTTTAACTAATCTTTCAAGCATAAGACAACAGGGAGTAATCTTGTTTGAAAACACATCAGGAATGAAGCTAACACAAGGAAATCCTTAATGAAGCATACACATAACAACACAGAATATGCCAAAACACATGAGGGTTAAAAAAATATACCCATAAACACCCATAAGTTGCAAAGTGTGAATGCACGCAAGTCGCAAGACATACACATGAATACAAGTGAGATACATGAATATCAGTCATAGAGTATTCAAATGATCATACGTAAATCATAAAGTAAGCCACACTTGAATACACTTAGGGTATGAATCATAGTCATATAATATGCTTAATAATGCGCACATAAATCATGAAGTAATCACTCAAGGCATGAATCATACACTCAAATACAAGTCCCACAAACATCTACACACGCAGGTCTTTTGAGTACACATGAGATATGAATCAAACACCGACATATATGAGAACAGTGTTCATGAAGCAAATATGTTAAAAAACATTTGAGACATAAGCAAGTATCTAAATATACAGAAGAGGTGAAACATATCACAAACTCATGAAACATATACATGGAGAAAAATTTTGTACATGAAACAGTCATGAGGTATGCACATAAGATATTGTAAGCCAGAATCACATCGGAAATACAAGCATAAGAAAACAAGATATTACGAAGCATATTCAAGGTATTAAAAGGCACTCATGTATGAAGGATCTTGGCAAACATGAATTAAGCACACATAAAGCTTTCATGAATAATCATGCTGAAGGTACAATAGATATATAGAAAACACATAATCACTCGCAAGATATGATGCATACACTTAAGAAATACGAGTAAGGAACGTTAATACACTCAAGGTATGCAAATACACTCGAAGAAGTGTACATGTTCAATCAGAAATGTACACTCAAGAAATAGAACATAATAGAAATATACTCATGCAATGAACATGTTAAAACACATTAGGCATGAGGCACACTTATAAGATATGAATCATGCATTTGAGTACATGTAAGCAATAAAGCATGAAGCACAAGCATGAATAAATACATGGAGCATATATCAACTTGGAACATAGACTCAAATAAATAAGGTATGAAGTATTCACACTTGAATATATAAAGCATGGGGTATGCTTTGTCAATCTCAAGTAGACATGCTAAAAACACACCAATCTTGAAAGACATATCAGAAAGTTATCCACAGAGCAGTCATGCATATAAGATACAAAGCATGGAGCAAACATAAATACATGTGTAGGGCATAATCACAGATTACTCATGAAACATACAAATACACGAAATACACTTATAAACACATAGAGTAAGAAATACACACTGAAGCAGTGAGCAATAAATTACACTCAAGGCATGTAAATCATGTAATTATACTTAGAAAAATAAATACACTTGAAGTACATACGTAGAGCACATAAACCCAGACAAGGTATCCAATGCATAAATACTCACAAGGTAGGAAGCAATATAGATACACTCAATAGATACAAGCAATTACATATAAGGCATGAATTACGCAAACACAAGCATACACTTAAGAATGGAGTAGTCATGTACACCAATCATGAAGTGAACAAGTAAGATGCTAACCAAGAAACAAAAACACCATAAGTTTGATAAAACATGAGTGTATGAAGTCACAAGGCGTATGTATGAATATATGTAAAGTATACACTTAAATACATAAGTCGCATGAATACACGTATACACACAAGTTACAAAGCATGTACTTTACAAGCATACACTTGAATACATGTAAGTCACAAAGTATATACTTGAATATACTGGAATACACATAAGCCACAAGGCATGCACTTGAATACACACAAGCTGCAAGGTATACACTCGAATACTCATAAGTCACACGGTATACATTTGAATACAATTGAACATACATAAGCCACAAAGTATACATTTGGATACACTTGAATACGAGGTCACAAAGTATACAAATACAAAGTCAGAGTATGCACTCAAACATAAATACAAGGCCATAGAGTACACACTCAAGTACAATCACAAGTCATAGAGTATACACTCAAGCACAATCACAAATTATAAAGTATACACTCAAATATAAATACAAGGTCATAGAGTATACACTCAAATACAAATATAATCACAGAGTATACACTAGAATACAATTGCATCAATATAATCACAAGTCATAGAGTATACACTCAAATACGAATACAATCGAATGAAGTATACTATTAGACAATTGGGAAGGGGATTCGGTGCATCCCATACTACACCATGGACCCATCCACTATCCCAAAGTCATCAAGTATACACATGAGTATGAAGCATACACACGAATACACATAATACAAAAAAGTATTCTCATGAACATATGTTAGAAGCATACATATAAGTCACAAAGCAAACCTTTGAATACACTTGAATACATTGTCATGAAGTACACATTTTCAAAAGTAATTATATAAGACAAACCATATCATGTTCAAGGTGATTCAATCATAGATAGGGATTTGATGAGAAGGATAAGTCCGCCCGAGGCAATCTTACCTAAGCCCAGGAGCGGATATACCATCCCTCCTGGCTCCTAATGGCATGATACTCAGTCATCCTATCCGAGGAGTGGTGTACTCAGGGGATACGCTTGTATCTGCTTTCCTCACCCATTCTCATCACTTCCCAACTAAGTTGTAGAATCCCTCAAATCAAACATGTGATAGTTTAGAGGAGAGGAATCCATAAGAGGCCCGTAGATACTCACACTAAGCCCAAGAGCGGATATCACCCCCTTGGCTCCCGATGGCATGACTCTCCGTCATCCGATCCGGGGAGTGGCGTACCTAGTGGAGAACTAGTATCTGCTCAACCTATAGGTTACCTCCTTTAAATTTCTACATGTTTGTTTGGTGATACAAAACTTTGAGGAAAATATGAAATACACTTCATGTGAGAGACATTATGATAGAATATATCACAATAATATAGTTAGATATTCAAAACAAATCAATAATTCTATAAGATATTAAGTAGCACGTAAAAATTTATTATTCCAAAAATGACATTATAGAAATGAACGACATCAACTAGAATAAATATCATCATATATAAGTCCTCATTCTACCGCAGGATATATTTACTAAATATTGATATCTAAATTCATGATGTGTTTTACCTTTATACTTACCAACAGATTCCTCTTACCTTCCATGGTTGTTTCATGGGCTGACCACACACAATACTTATGATGGAATAGATCATCCTGGCCTCATTAGTTGTCCAATTCAAAATAGCATATCTATTTATACATATATATCTTGATATTTATTTTATACTTACATATGGTAGCTATGATAAGAATAATGAATATCAACAGCAAGTGATTACATTCAGTGGTTACCAGTCATACCTGATTTGCATAAATTGGAATGTGTTTCTATATGTTCATAGAGTATACCTTTGCCTTTGGTAAGTCTGCAAACGCTATTTTCACAGGGTGGCAGGAAAGTTGCTCTGATACCATTGTAATGACCCCTTTCTAGTGGGAGCACTTAAACCCGAATCTTGCATTCAAAGTGTTTCTCAAAGAGACAT
The DNA here is from genome assembly GCA_007258455.2 of Sequoia sempervirens. Lineage (NCBI taxonomy): Eukaryota > Viridiplantae > Streptophyta > Pinopsida > Cupressales > Cupressaceae > Sequoia > Sequoia sempervirens. Next base: position 20,238 of record VDFB02384985.1, on the reverse strand, counting down.
TAGAAATGTCGGAGATCAATAAATTTCAGTAATAACATCTAATAGGATCAAAGATGATATAAATATTTCATTCTTATCAAAGGATTAATTAGTTTCTTCACTATGAGAGATTCTTCTATAATATATCTCATAAGTACATTAGGGTAGATATTAATATCTTTCATGATCCCATGGATGGAATTCTATTATACCATTTATCATCATAGTGAATGAAGAGAGTCATTATTACATATAAGGCTCAATAATTGTTATAAGATAATCGTAAATAATCTATATTATATATGTGTATGTATATATCGTCATTTTTAATTGACTTCAATTTATAAAATATATATAACATGATCTCTATATGAATATGTATGTACTATAATTAAATATGCATACAATCATTATTTCTAACGAATATCATTATTGTAAATAATATTATATATATTATACATATACATATACATACATAAATACATACATACATACATACATACATATACATATATATATATATATATAACATATATATGTATCTAAACTTATAATAACATTAGACCTGCTGCTCACTGCCTTACCAGGTTTCTGACTGAGCAGTACATTGATTCCTCACGATGATTCTTTCATTCTTTTCTTCCCTTCCCTGATTTTCTCCTTGATCTTTGTCCAATGCTTGATACATACAGTCAAATAAATAATAAAAGAATACAGATGGTAAAGAAAGAATTGAAATAAAGAATACATAGCAGTATAGAAAGAGTGTAAATATAAGCATATAAGATAGCAAATTACGATTGAGAGTGGTGCAAATTAAATAGATGAAAGATGGAAAGAATGGGATACCTTTTTTGGAAAAGGAAAACAGTCTATATTAAATATCGAGCCTTTCTTGGAGGAAAAGACACTTCAAAGGTCAAAACTTTTTCTTGAGACACGTCTATTCCAATCGCTGCTTTTATAATGCAGCGCTTCCTTATTGCTGCATAATTTGTTTTACTGTTTTATATGTTTTCTAATATTTGTTATGATTATTTTATTTACTAGTTTATTCTTAGTAATATGATGTATAATCAAAAAGTTTTACTCAAAGCTTATGTTGATAAATATATATTATCAAAGTAATATTTTGATATTATGCTTTTAATTTAATATTATCTTGATAATAAAAATGACAATTATTTTTATTTATTTATTTATGATATTTATTTTATTTGTTAATATTTCATAGTTTAATAATGTCAATTATTTGTATTGTTTTAATACTTATATTTATTATAATATTATCTCATGTTTATATTTTATATTAATTTTATATACTTTAATATCTATTATATCATAATGTTATTCATTATAATATTGTTTTGGACAATTATAATTAGGTAATATCAAATGGTTAAATATTTTTAATTATGCTTCTTTATTATCTAAATGTCACAATGTCGGGGACATGACAGTCCTCCCCGCTCAAAGATTGCTTGTCCTCAAGCAATCACAATTAAAAACATCTTTCACTTCAATAGTCATAGCACCTTGGTCAAGAAGTGGTTAGGCAAACAAAATTTTAACTAATCTTTCAAGCATAAGACAACAGGGAGTAATCTTGTTTGAAAACACATCAGGAATGAAGCTAACACAAGGAAATCCTTAATGAAGCATACACATAACAACACAGAATATGCCAAAACACATGAGGGTTAAAAAAATATACCCATAAACACCCATAAGTTGCAAAGTGTGAATGCACGCAAGTCGCAAGACATACACATGAATACAAGTGAGATACATGAATATCAGTCATAGAGTATTCAAATGATCATACGTAAATCATAAAGTAAGCCACACTTGAATACACTTAGGGTATGAATCATAGTCATATAATATGCTTAATAATGCGCACATAAATCATGAAGTAATCACTCAAGGCATGAATCATACACTCAAATACAAGTCCCACAAACATCTACACACGCAGGTCTTTTGAGTACACATGAGATATGAATCAAACACCGACATATATGAGAACAGTGTTCATGAAGCAAATATGTTAAAAAACATTTGAGACATAAGCAAGTATCTAAATATACAGAAGAGGTGAAACATATCACAAACTCATGAAACATATACATGGAGAAAAATTTTGTACATGAAACAGTCATGAGGTATGCACATAAGATATTGTAAGCCAGAATCACATCGGAAATACAAGCATAAGAAAACAAGATATTACGAAGCATATTCAAGGTATTAAAAGGCACTCATGTATGAAGGATCTTGGCAAACATGAATTAAGCACACATAAAGCTTTCATGAATAATCATGCTGAAGGTACAATAGATATATAGAAAACACATAATCACTCGCAAGATATGATGCATACACTTAAGAAATACGAGTAAGGAACGTTAATACACTCAAGGTATGCAAATACACTCGAAGAAGTGTACATGTTCAATCAGAAATGTACACTCAAGAAATATAACATAATAGAAATATACTCATGCAATGAACATGTTAAAACACATTAGGCATGAGGCACACTTATAAGATATGAATCATGCATTTGAGTACATGTAAGCAATAAAGCATGAAGCACAAGCATGAATAAATACATGGAGCATATATCAACTTGGAACATAGACTCAAATAAATAAGGTATGAAGTATTCACACTTGAATATATAAAGCATGGGGTATGCTTTGTCAATCTCAAGTAGACATGCTAAAAACACACCAATCTTGAAAGACACATCAGAAAGTTATCCACAGAGCAGTCATGCATATAAGATACAAAGCATGGAGCAAACATAAATACATGTGTAGGGCATAATCACAGATTACTCATGAAGCATACAAATACACGAAATACACTTATAAACACATAGAGTAAGAAATACACACTGAAGCAGTGAGCAATAAATTACACTCAAGGCATGTAAATCATGTAATTATACTTAGAAAAATAAATACACTTGAAGTACATACGTAGAGCACATAAACCCAGACAAGGTATCCAATGCATAAATACTCACAAGGTAGGAAGCAATATAGATACACTCAATAGATACAAGCAATTACATATAAGGCATGAATTACACAAACACAAGCATACACTTAAGAATGGAGTAGTCGTACACCAATCATGAAGTGAACAAGTAAGATGCTAACCAAGAAACAAAACACCATAAGTTTGATAAAACATGAGTGTATGAAGTCACAAGGCGTGTGTATGAATATATGTAAAGTATACACTTAAATACATAAGTCGCATGAATACATGTATACACACAAGCACAAAGCATGTATTTTACAAGCATACACTTGAATACATGTAAGTCACAAAGTATACACTTGAATATACTGGAATACACATAAGCCACAAGGCATGCACTTGAATACACACAAGCTGCAAGGAATACTCATAAGTCACGGTATACATTTGAATACAATTGAACACACATAAGCCACAAGTATACACTTGAATACACATGAGCCACAAAGTATACATTTGGATACACTTGAATACGAAGGTCACAAAGTATACAAATACAAAGTCAGAGTATGCGCTCAAACTATGTCTAGGGCCATAGGTACACACTCAAGTACAATCACAAGTCATAGGTATACATCGGCACAATCCTGGAATTATAAAGTATACCTCCAGTATAAATACAAGGTCACTTAGGTACACTCCAAATGCAAATATAATCCACCAATTATGCACTAGAATGCATCAACTAATATAATCCACCAAGTCATAGGTATACACTCAAATACGAATACAATCGAATGAAGTATACTATTAGACAATTGGGAAGGGGATTCGGTGCATCCCATACTACACCGTGGACCCATCCACTATCCCAAAGTCATCAAGTATACACGAGTATGAAGCATACACACGAATACACATAATACAAAAAAGTATTCTCATGAACATATGTTAGAAGCATACATATAAGTCACAAAGTAAACCTTTGAATACACTTGAATACATTGTCATGAAGTACACATTTTCAAAAGTAATTATATAAGACAAACCATATCATGTTCAAGGTGATTCAATCATAGATAGGGATTTGATGAGAAGGATAAGTCCGCCCGAAGCAATCTTACCTAAGCCCAGGAGCGGATATACCATCCCTCCTGGCTCCTGATGGCATGATACTCAGTCATCCTATCCGAGGAGTGGTGTACTTAGGGGATACGCTTGTACCTGCTTTCCTCATCCATTCTCATCACTTCCCAACTAAGTTGGAGGATCCTTCAAATCAAACATGTAATAGTTTAGAGGAGAGGAATTCATAGGAGGCCCGTAGATACTCACACTAAGCCCAAGAGCGGATATCACCCCCTTGGCTCCCGATGGCATGACTCAGTCATCCGATCCGGGGAGTGGCGTACCTAGTGGAGAACTAGTACCTGCTCAACCTACGATTTCCCTCCCTTCATGCTTGTTTGGTAGTACAAAACTTTGAGGAAAATATGAAATACACTTCATGTGAGAGACATTATGATAGAATATATCACAATAATATAGTTAGATATTCAAAACATATCAATAATTCTATAAGATATTAAGTAGCGCGTAAAACTTTATTATTCCAAAAATGACATCAATAGAAATGAGTGACATCAACTAGAATAAATATCATTATATATAAGTCCTCATTCTACCGCAGGATATATTTACTAAACATTGGTATCTAAATTCATGATGTGTTTTACCTTTATACTTACCAACAGATTCCTCTTGCCTTCCATGGTTGTTTCATGGGCTGACCACACACAATACTTATGATGGAATAGATCATCCTGGCCTCATTAGTTGTCCAATTCAAAATAGCATATCTATTTATACATATATATCTTGATATTTATTTTATACTTACATATGGTAGCTATGATAAGAATAATGAATATCAACAGCAAGTGATTACATTCAGTGGTTACCAGTCATACCTGATTTGCATAAATTGGAATGTGTTTCTATATGTTCATAGAGTATACCTTTGCCTTTGGTAAGTCTGCAAACGCTATTTTCACAGGGTGGCAGGAAAGTTGCTCTGATACCATTGTAATGACCCCTTTCTAGTGGGAGCACTTAAACCCGAATCTTGCATTCAAAGTGTTTCTCAAAGAGACATTAGAAATGTCGGAGATCAATAAATTTCAGTAATAACATCTAATAGGATCAAAGATGATATAAATATTTCATTCTTATCAAAGGATTAATTAGTTTCTTCACTATGAGAGATTCTTCTATAATATATCTCATAAGTACATTAGGGTAGATATTAATATCTTTCATGATCCCATGGATGGAATTCTATTATACCATTTATCATCATAGTGAATGAAGAGAGTCATTATTACATATAAGGCTCAATAATTGTTATAAGATAATCATAAATAATCTATATTATATATGTGTATGTATATATCGTCATTTCTAATTGACTTCAATTTATAAAATATATATAACATGATCTCTATATGAATATGTATGTACTATAATTAAATATGCATACAATCATTATTTCTAACGAATATCATTATTGTAAATAATATTATATATATTATACATATACATATACATACATAAATACATACATACATACATACATACATATACATATATATATATATATATAACATATATATGTATCTAAACTTAATAACATTAGACCTGCTGCTCACTGCCTTACAGGTTTCTGACTGAGCAGTACATTGATTCCTCACGATGATTCTTTCATTCTTTCTTCCCTTCCCTGATTTTCTCCTTGATCTTTGTCCAATGCTTGATACATACAGTCAAATAAATAATAAAAGAATACAGATGGTAAAGAAAGAAAAATAAAAATACATGTATAGAAAGAGTGTAAATATAAGCATATAAGAACAAATTACGATTGAGAGTGGTGCAAATTAAATAGATGAAAGATGGAAAGAATGGGATACGTTTCTTGGAAAAGGAAAACAGTCTATATTAAATATCGAGCCTTTCTTGGAGGAAAAGACACTTCAAAGGTCAAAACTTTTTCTTGAGACACGTCTATTCCAATCGCTGCTTTTATAATGCAGCGCTTCCTTATTGCTGCATAATTTGTTTTACTGTTTTATATGTTTTCTAATATTTGTTATGATTATTTTATTTACTAGTTTATTCTTAGTAATATGATGTATAATCAAAAAGTTTTACTCAAAGCTTATGTTGATAAATATATATTATCAAAGTAATATTTTGATATTATGCTTTTAATTTAATATTATCTTGATAATAAAAATGACAATTATTTTTATTTATTTATTTATGATATTTATTTTATTTGTTAATATTTCATAGTTTAATAATGTCAATTATTTGTATTGTTTTAATACTTATATTTATTATAATATTATCTCATGTTTATATTTTATATTAATTTTATATACTTTAATATCTATTATATCATAATGTTATTCATTATAATATTGTTTTGGACAATTATAATTAGGTAATATCAAATGGTTAAATATTTTTAATTATGCTTCTTTATTATCTAAATGTCACAATGTCGGGGACATGAAATCTCCAACGTCCTTGGGTGACTCTTCGCCTTCCAAATTTTTGTCTTGACATGGCCCAATTTGGGCACATTTTGGCCTTGGAGAAGGATGAAAAGCCTTGACCTTGTTGACTTTTCCTGCCTTGGGCGCATTTTGATGCCTGAGAAGGATGAACTTCAAGTTGGGCGCATTTGGAGGGGTGAGGCGGATTTCTCATGCCTTAGAAACTTTTTTCAACCTTCTGAGCTTTCCTTTTGGGCGCATTTCCTCATGCCTGCAGGACGAACAAAGTTGACTTTCTTTGACTTCTTCATCTTGGGCGCATTTGGCCCCTTGAGCAGGATGAACTTGTATCTTGGAATTTTTTATGCCTCTTCATCAATCTGGGCGCATTTTGCCAGGCCTGCTGGACGAAACTCCGGACTTAGACAAATTTTCATCATCCTTCGCCAGTATCGTGCCCTGCTATTTATAGTAAGTCTTCTCAATTTTGCACTTCTGAAGCTCGGATCAACTTGAAATTTCAAACATAGCTTCTTCATAACCTTATCAACCTGTCGACACTGCCACTTTTAGTCACCCTGCTATTTATAGCCTGTTTCGGAAGGTGGCTTACTATAAATAGTAAGCTCATGCTACGATGGCTCCCAAGCTCCGTCGAGTAAAAATTTTAATGAGGCTCCTCACCGCATTGGCTGAAAACAGCATGCAGCTGATTTTGCCTATTTTAGCGGTTTCCAAATTGAAGCACTATAAATAGTAAGTGCTCTGGTTGACTCAAAATTTCACCCGTGAGGATGGCAGAAGAGCGGCCGTCAGCGATTGGTTTACACGGTTCCGAAGATTTTGCAGTGCCTATTTTGAGCTCGAGCTGGAAACCCTAATTTGCATTGCATGCGTATCGAGATCTCTGTTTGTGCTTTGTTTTACTGCTGACCTTTGCGATGCGGCCCTGTAATTTTGTGAACTGTTTGGGGCTGGCAGGTCACACCGCTAAAGGCTAACCGTTCCTTCGAGGTAGAGAATCTTCGTTTGCATGTCACACCATCGCGAAGCTCTCGAAAAACCCATCAGGAAAAACCCGACATGCAAAAGAAACCCTGACATGCAAACCCTAAAAATAGCCTCGGAAGGTTGAATTCTGAAAGTAGTCGTCTCGTGTTGCATGTTACATCATCGCGAAGGTCTCGAAAAACCCAGAAGGAATACGCCAACATGCAAAGAAAATCTCTGCATCTGGACCCTGAAATTCGTCCCGGAAGCTGGACTGCTAAAAATAGTAAGTTGTTTGTTTTTGCTCAAATTTTGCATGCAAGTAGCCTGATATGCTCTGAATGCGGTGTGATGATCAGAATCTCAAAATAGCTGACAAATTGCCCTGAATTTCACACTTACTAAAAATAGTAAGTACCTCAAAATTCGATGAAACTTGGCTGGAAACCTGCTGGATGTCTGCTGACAACAACATTAGGTTCAATTTTCAATTTTCTCACTTTACTTGACCTTGGACTGACCAGAAACAATGAAACCCTAATTTTAGACTTGGTCAGAATTTTCGCGTTTAAGCTCAATGACAGACACAACCCCCCGAAAGGCAGACATCAAAAAAGAGACAGAGCGGGAGAGAGAAGAAAACCCAAGCCAAAAGACCGGAACGGAGCAAAAATTTAGGGGGTCCCCATCTTGAATGGGGCGATGTGTGAAAAGGTCACAACACATTGATCAGCTGCTCATGTATTTCATCACTGATCTGTTTGCCCCAGTCAATGTGCACCTTTTGTCTTCTTATAATCCTGATGTATTCATACATCCAATCATGAAAAGTGGATGATTCTGGCAAGCCTTTTACTCTGCTTAAAAATGTGATCATATCTTTGATGTCATCCTTGAAATCACTTCGCAGGAGTCCCTTTGGCCATCTGGAAACAGATTGTCTAGGCTTCTTCAACCATTGGGTATTTATTAGGTTTTTAGCCTTGTTGGGATCAGCGTCAAAGACTTCTTGTGCTTTTTGTATAGAGATATCAATGTATTTCTCCATTTGAGGAACCTTAAAAAAAATGTCAAAGAAATCAAGGTCGAGTCTTAGAATCTCGTGCCCAGAAGAATCGATCACACTTCTGCTTTCTCTGATGTAGTGAGATGCCACTTGAAGGACAAACTCCGTATTGTGTGCAGCTGTAGGGAACATAGCTACCAAATGCAGGTTACTGTGTACAATTGCTCTCATCGGGTCAGGAAGAGGCTTCATCTCTGTTTGCTTCGCGAAATCAACCAAGTCTTGATGGCCAACTTCTATGTCTTTTATTTCTTCCACCTTGGAGACTACTACAGTTGGCGGATAGACACCTTGATATTTATATTTCATTTTTCCTTTTGCTTTTGAAGAAGACGGAGGTTTACTGGCAGTCATCAAGAGCGATTGAATCTTTGATCAATCAACTTTGAAGATCCTGAAAAGAGACTGCAAGGTGTCGAGCCAGTACAAACATTAGTCGTTAGATAGCATGGGGATGCGCGAAACGAGCAACGATGATGAGCAAGCATGGAGCGGATGGCAAGGCACGCAAAACGATGCACAAAATGGAAGGAGCAAGATTCAGGACTGAATTGGGCAAGTTTGAAACGTTTCAGGAAAAAATTGTGAAAAGTGTAAGGGCGCACTTTTTCAGCGCCCTTACATTTTGGGGAATTCTGACTTTGATGCAGGGGCGCTGAAAAAGTGCGCCCTTGCACTTTTCAGTGTTAGACAAAAAAGTTGAAATGTCAGGGCGCACATTTTCAGCGCCTCTACACTTGAAATATGATTCTGGAATGGCGATGTAATGATGTTTGAAAACAGCGTTTGGAATTTTGAAGCATGGGAACATTCAAATGAAAAACTTGTTTTCGTGTATTGAGTTGCTCTTGAAGTTTATCTTACCGCCATTGTAAATGTGGATAAGCAATTTTACTCACAAAATGTGAGTTTCTTTAATGTTCGCTGCACCAAATGGTTGTTGAAAAGGCGACATGGAAAGACACTTAAAACGAAAACGTAGGAGTTAAAGAAAGAATGCGTGGGAGAGGAGAAACACACCAAAACGAGCCAGAACAAACCTTGCGTGAGGGTGTATCAGGAAAACGCGCGAGAAGATGCCACACAAAAGTGTGATGGAGAGGACATAAGGAAAAATGCACAAGAAGAAGAGATGCGAATGAGAAAAGATTAATACGCGTTTTTCCTAGCAACGGATTCAAAACAATCACAAAAGGAAACGCGTTTGAAATTTTGAACAAGAAAGAATGCGCAAATGAGAAGAAGGAATAAAAACGTACTTGAAATGATGAACTTGAAAAATCCTAGCTTGATGCAAAATCAGAAGATCCTTGGAAAAACGCGTTTTGCAGCTTGATAAGGAGTTTAGTCAAAAATTACAAACAATGAAAACAAAACAATAGAATCACTTTTAAGTAAATGGTAACCCAAAAACCTAACTCAAGTCGAGCAATCAATTTAGGCACAAAAAGTGGCACAATGAGTGAAAAAAGTAAAACGCATGAAGAAATGCGCCAAGGCCAGAAAAAGACTAAGTCTGGGTAAAAAGTGTAATAGCGCACTTTTTCAGCGCTATTACATTTTGAAGAAATTCACTTTCATGCAGGGGCGCTGAAAATCAGCGCCCCTGCACTTTTTATTCTTAACCAATTTTGGCTTGTGAGCAGGAGCGCACCTTTCCGTGCAACTGCATTTTTCACAATTAACTAAGTACGAACAGTGAAACTTCGCGAAGGGGCTCGTTTCGAAGGTCTTCGCGAGGCGAACATAGGGGGATGTTCAAAACAAATGTTTGAAACTTTGGAACGCATTTCGAGGTGGCTTGAAAATCACCTCGTTTTGTGTGCTTGAACTTCACGAATCCTAGGAAACGGACAAGTTTCGTAGGGGGGTTATTCATGGAATGAGCGCTGCTAGATTCCGTGATAACATTTATCAAGTAGAAGTTGGAAATATTCAAAATATCCTAACACTAGCAAGGTGGCGTCCAAAGTCAACTCCCAATTGCAAATTTTGAAGACTTTCTCATGTCTAGGCATCCCAAAATTAGTGGAGATTCTTTTAGTTAATTTTCAATCATGCGATTTGACTCCTCAATCAGGATTTTAGATGCCCTAATTGATTCTTCCACCTCCAATTGATACTTATCAAGCATCTAGGAATATTTTCTTCATTATTCTTTGTAGGTTGAAGAGAAAACACATTTTTCTTCACAAATTCCATTTAAAAGATCAAACGGTGGCCATTTTCAGTGTTCTTCGTATTTCCAGGTTTAGGTTGCATAGAAGGACGTTTTTCAAGACTTCATATCTCAAGGTTTCATTTTTCAAAGGTAGCAATTCATATCTCCAGCTTTTCCCCCAAATTCTTCTACTTTTGTCTTAGGTTTTCTTGCATGCTCGAGCAAACTCCATCTTCTTGTAGATCTGACCTTCTGGGTTCATTCAACATGAGATTGGCCACAAAGCCCACGTGCTAGAATTTTCCGAAAAAGTTGCCCCGTTGCTTCCAATTTTTAGGGTTTATGCAAAAAGTCATCTTTATTAGAAATTGACAAACTAGGTTTGCTTAGCACAAAGGCGCCTACAATACCCATGTGCCATAAGTTTTTGGGAAAAATAAGCTTTTGTAGCTTCTACAACTTCTTCTGAGGGGTTGTTTTGCATGTCCAAGAAAAAGTCATTTTTTCGAAAATCTAACATTTTGGGTTCGTTCAAAAAGATATTCCTAACAAAACCCACGTCTCAAAAAATTTCATAAAAATTGCCCCCTCGGCGAAGCTATTTTTAGCCTCTACAAAAAAAAGTTGTTCAAATAGTGTTGTGTGCCCAATCATTCTTCCAGATTTTCAGAATGTAGTTCTCTCAAGTTGAATTCAAGACCAAATCGGTCTTGCTTCCTGACTTCCTGAAGACGACTGACACCGATTTGCATCAAGCACACCCAAAAGTTGATTTGGACAAGCTAGATGGCGTAGATCACACCACAATGCAAAATATTGAGCAATCCAAGTTGCTTGAGGCAGCGTCATTTCCCACCACAGCGCAAGGCATTACAACCCCACCTTGCAGGAAATCCAGTCAGCTGATGGGTGAACCATTTGCAGTCTCAAGCCAAAGGATATCGAGAGATGCTTTTCTATCCCACCTTGTACGAACAACTTGGTCATATCAATGGAGGAGTGTGAAAGGGCGTTCAACACGTCAAAGGAAAAATATCAGAAAAGAATGGAAAAAAGGTGGCTTAAAGAGAAAAGAAATAGCTTGTCGAAGAACATGGGACGTGGAGAATTCAGAGATGAGTATGCAATCAGGATCACTCTACTCAACCATGTCACCGGTCAAGCAAAAGAAAACAAGTTTTAGCCATGGATGTATTACATCATGTCTCAACTTGTCAACATCAAAGAACATTATGATTGGCCTACTTGATCAGCAACATTCTCCACAACCAAATGACCGGATTCTTCAAGGCCCACGAATTTCATATGGGTTCATACCTCATATATCTGATAGCCTTTCAAGGTCAGTTTAGAGGGTTGAATACTGTAGGAACTTGTTGTGACTGTTACCTATTTTTCACTTCCAGCTCAAACAGGTAGAGCTGAATGAAGTTCATCATTTATAGGTACATAAATTTTTTATGTTTTGCTGATTAAGTGTTCATTGATCATCATTGAGAGCATCTTACATATGAGTCATAGTTTATTGTGCAAACGTTTAAAACAGAAAATTGAGAAAATTTGCATAGTGATGCTTTTATTCATTTTGTGAAATGCTGAATCTCGCACAAGCCGCGAGAGTAACTGAATTTGTTTATGACAATCAAGAGATGAATACAAAATTTGAATGCACAAGCTACACACTGAAAATAACATAAGAGTAAAGGAGAGAAGCAATTCATCATTGCCTGTAATGATGAATCACTTTCGTTGGTGCTTCTAGCCGTCGTGCATCCAAGCAGCTGCAGCCTCACTTCATCGCTCCGTGTACCTGCAAAATTGTTAAGGAAATGGTATTAGAGTTATACTCTAAGCAATGGTGAATTACTTTCTGCCTTACGCCTATGCTACAGACAGAAATGTAATTTGCGTTAAACCAAGCATTCATCAGATAATTGCAAAAAATCAGAAAAGAAGGAATGTAATTCAATGGAAGCTTTCAGCTTCTTATATTTTGCTGACATGTTTGTTTCAGTGTGCAGGAACAAGTTCATCGTGTTCAAAATCAGATATGTGGAGTAAAACGGGCTCCCACAAGGGTTGAGCTCGGCATATCAAAAAGGACGTATTCATAATTTTCATTCGAAGCACATGGATATTGATAACAGATATTTAGAGCAGCATATTGCATTCATCTTTTTCATTTTTTGTTCAGCTCTACTTTATTTTCCTTTACATTGCATCTAAATGAAGTGTAGAGCGTCTTTTTATTCAAGAGAGACAGAGTATTCATGCATTTGAAGTATTCATAGCTTCAAAAGCATGTAGTAATCATGCATTCAAGTGCAAGAGACAACAGAAAGGAAAAGCTTTCATGTTCATCAACTCAAAATACAATTAACTGAGAAGCAAAGTCATTAAACAGTGAAAAGTGTTTCCAGTGTTATGGAGGACAGCAGTAACAGCCATTTGGAGCTTCTTTCGTCAAGAACAGTAGTGATAGCATGACATTAGTCTTGAGCTCACAAGGTATGCATATTCATGAAAGTCACAAAGGCACAAAACAGATTTTTGTTTTCATGGATAAAAGCTTCAGATTTTTGAATCCATCATGCCATTAAATCAGAAAATGCAGCCCATGAAATTTAAATACAGTGAGAAAGAATCACACTTAGTAGAACAACTGAAGGGGTTAACAAATCAGATAAAAGCTTGCTGTTTATGAACAAAAATCAGATCTCTATGAAATTTATAAAATACCCAGATTTACATCTACAGAAAAATGAAATATTTTATCTGTTGTAGCTTCAAAATGAAATATTTTTGCAAAGATCTCAAGAAGATGTTCATGGCGCAGCTTGAAAGTGAAGTTTTTGCAGATTTAAAACAGAAATCAGATTTCTGTTGTGAGAAAAATGCCCAGATTTGAAAAAACGTGGCTGTAATACACAGAAAAATTGAAGTTTTTCATCTATTATGAGTTCAAAATGTTATATTTTGCAGATCCAAAAGAAAAGAGCAAGTTTATTCTTTTTTTTAAAAAGAAAATACTTCAAAAGATGTCAAGTTCGAGCTTGCAAAGTGAAGTTATTGCAGAAAAATGAAGAAAGACACAGATTCGAGTTCTTTTTAAGCAAGCTTATTCTTTGTTTCCAGAAAATACTTCCAGATATTCAATGGCGGCTTCAAGAAATAACCAGACTTTCAGAAATTCGCATAAAAGCGAATTTAGATCTCAATACCTATTAAGATCTTCATTTTTTCGAATTTAGAAGAGTCTCCAGCAAGTTTGAAGCTAAAGAATGATCATGGCGGCCAGGAAAAGAAGCAAATTCATCCAAAATTCGCAGCAATACACAGAAAAACGAAAATGCATCACTCAGATCAGGAAAAACGTGCCTCATGTGCCTTCCAACGTTTTTCTAAAAACGTCATTCTCTAAAAACGGCCAAGAAAATGAAGATTCGTGCCCAGATTTGCAGGAAAAGCTCAGAAAAATGAAAGAACATCATTTAGAACAGTAAATCGCGCCCCATTCTCTCCACGTTTTTGAGAAAAAAACGTTATATATTGCAGGTTCGGCCCAAAAACGACCAGATTCGAAGTTCATCAATGGCAGAAATATCAGAAAAGCAAGTTCGTGGCTAGGGTTTGAGCAGTGGCGGCCGACTTCCTCCAGAAGCTTCTCAAAAGTCAAGAGACATATGATTTTAGGGTTCATGTTTTACCTTATTCATTCGCCCTAAATTCTTTTTGATATTTTTGCAAATGATTTTCAATAAATCATTTTGTTTTTAATTGTCTCCATGGTCACGTTTTTGAAGTCAACTCGCCTAACAAGTGGTCGGCCTTATCAATGATGGAATTTTTGTGCTGAATATTTTGGTAAAACATTTAATCATTACCAAAAATATGGTGATCTTCAATAATGTTTATAAAACAATGCATATCTTTAATATATGTTGAGTGAAGTGTATGAAGCTTTAAGAGGAAATTCAATTTTTGCTAAAGGAATTATTTTCATTTGTTTATTTGCATTAAATCTTGTAGCTAATTAATTAAATGATATTTTATAAATCATTTAATTAATTTAGTATTTTAAAATGCAAATAAATAAATGTTATATAAAGCTGAGTTATAACTATTTGCTTAAACTGAAGATTGAATATTTTGAGGTGGACTTTAGAGTTGCATGGGCGGATTGGTAAAAACGAGGTAGTTTTGCATGCTTTAAGCCACTTTTTCAGGGAGTTGCAGTTCAGTTGGAATAGTGCATGTATCAGTTATGACTTGGCAGTGAGTTTGAGCTTGATTGGACTTATTTTTGCATGGTTTTGGGCCTCCTTTTCAGAGATATTTTCTTCTGCTCGGATTTGGCTTTGGAATTATCACCCTTTCTTGGAGTTGGACTTTCAGTTCTTTTTGCATGCCTTTTGGAAAGGTTTTTTGTATATATTGAAAAACTTAACTGTTTTTCAATTCAGTTCTTGTTTTCTACCTTTGCCTTCAGCAAAGAAGATCATCTTGTAACTCAGCTTTCAGATTAATATAGCAGTGTTTTTTACAGGTTCAAAGTGTGTAATTGCAGAAGATTCCTTTGAGTTTCAGTACTTTAGAGTTTGCCTTCTAGATTTCGAGCATCGTTTTTGTGAAGAATTTGATCGAAAAATTATTGTGTTTCAGTTCTGAAACCTCTGATTTTTTCTGTCTTTTTCACATAGATGTATGCAATTTAGTTTAAGTTCACTGGTTATGCACTGTGCTTATTAATTGGTTAATAAATTTTGTCGTGAAAACCTCGTTTTCCCTCAATATTGCATTAGATCAAAGCCTTTGTTTAAATCATTAAAGTGATTAAATTATTGAATCTGGCTGTGCAGATTAGAGTTTTGAGAAGTTTATTGTGAGTCATAATTGCAAGTCATTCTCATTTAGGTGCAATCACCTCTCGTAGCTTTAGAATTTCAATTCAAGCAAGCTTTCTATCTCTTTCCCAGCCAAGTCAGTTAGTTTTTAGGAGGTTTTCATCAGGGAACCAGCCCTCTCTGGAGATTGATTCTCAGTTTTAGGCAACCCACAGGCCTGAGAATCATTCTATGTTTCAACAGATTGCTGAATTTAACTATTCAAGCGTTCGGGTGCAATCTGAATTGACAACAGTGACCTTTTCACACATCGCCCCATTCAAAATGGGGACCCCCTAATTTTTGCTCCATTCTGGTCCTTTTTGGCTTTGGTTTTCTCTCTCTCGCTCTCCGTGTCTCTTTTCTAGTCTGCCTTTCCAGGGACGTTCCCGTCTTTTGAGCTTAAAACATGAATTTGGCCAAGTCTGAAATTAGGGTTTCCATCCTTCTGGTCAATCTGAGGTCGAATGAAGTGAATAAATTGAAATATGAGATTAACGCTGTTGTCAGTGTGCTTCCAGCAGGCTGCCATTGAGATTTCATCAGATTATGAGTACTTACTAATTTTAGTAAGTGTGCAATTATAGGCAATCCTTCAGCATTTTTGTGAATCCGACAGTCACACGGCATTCAGAGCACATCAAGCTGCTCGTGTGCAAAGTTTGAGCTAAAACGAACAACTTTCTATTTTTAGCAGTCTGGCTTCCGGAGCAGATTTCAGGGCTTGAATGCAGAATTTTTCAACGCATGTCTGGAGATTCCTTCTGGGTTTTCAGAGACCTTCGCGACAATATGACATGCAAAATGAGACGGCCACTTTTAGAGTTCAGCCTTCCGAGGCTATTTTTAGGGTTTCCATGTCAGGGTTTTCTTTGCATGTCGGATGATTCTTTATGGGTTTTTCGAGAGCTACGCAGTGATGTGACATGCAAATGGAGATAATCACTCATTCAGGAACTTACTATTTTTAGTAGGTGCATCCCAGCAGCCGCCTCCCAGCAACTCAGAATCATGAGTTGATCGCAATGCATCAAAAACGAGGACAAACAGAGATCATTTGATACGCATGCAGAGCAAATTAGGGTTTCTAGCTTCGAGACCTGAAAAGAGGGGTAAAGAGTCAGAATTTTCGAAAACCGGTGTAAACCACCGTGATCAGCATCCTTCAGGCTATCTGCTGGTAAAATTTGAAGTCAAACGAAGCACTTACTATTTATAGTAAGTCATTTTGAAAACAGGCTAAAAATAGCAAATCAGGTGCATGCGCTGATGTCAGCAGGCAGGTCACGTGGTGAGGAGCGCCTCATTCAAATTTCAAGACAAACGGAGCTGTGGAGGTACCAGAAGCAAGAGTTACTATTTATAGCAAATCACCTTCAGAAATGGGCTAAAAATAGCAGGCCGACTAAAAATAGCAGTGCCAACGGGGTAACAAGGTCATAAAGATGCAGTGTTCAAAATTTCAAACCATTCCGAGCTTCAGAAATGCAAAATCGAGAGACTTACTATAAATAGTAAGGCACAGAGAAGCTGGCTAAAACAAGGAAAAATGGCTAAGTCTGGAACTTCATCCTGCAGCTACCTGAAAATGCGCCCAAGGGAAGTTGATGAGGAAGCATGGAGAAAATTCTAATTATAAATTTTGTCCACCTCCTAGGCCAAAATGCGCCCATCCAGCAAGGAAGTCAAAGAAAGTCAACATTTTCATCCTCCTGCCTAGCCAAAATGCGCCCACCTTGAGAGTTGAATAGCAAAAATTTTTCTAAGTTTTGAACTCGTCCTCCACCACCCTCCAAATGTGCCCAAAATGAAAGGAGGTCAAAGCAGTCAACATGTTTTATCCTTCTCCCTATGCAAAATGCGCCCAAAAGCATGCATGTAAAGACAAAAACGAGGAAGGTGAAAGGCCACATGCTAGGCGTTGGAAGTTTCATCCACCACATATGCTCAAATGCGCCCAAGAAGGATGGCAAGTCAACAAGTCAAAGAAATTCGTCCTCCTCACCCATCTAAATGTGCCCAAGTTCAAAGAAGTCAATAAGTCAACAATTTTCATCCTTCATACATGCCTAAATGCGCCCAAATGAGGTCAAGTGAAGACAAAAAATGGGAAGTTGAAGAGTCATCCTTCCTGCCTAGCCAAAATGCGCCCACCTTAAAATTAAGTCATGTTGCTCAATTGAAGTTCTTTGAAAGGTTGATTGAAGAGACTTCGATTTGAGGAAGATTATATTGCTGAGAGTTTAAAAAGTGTGAAGTTGCTAAAGCTTGTGAAGTACGCACTTGCTAAGTGTGAAGTACGAATTTACAAAAGATCAAGTTGCTGATTGAAGTTGCTGAAAGTAGTGAAGTCGCTGAAGCTTGCTTAGAAATTTGTTTCTAAGTGATTGAAGTTCAAAATCTGTTGAAGAGAAGAAGCTGAGGTTTGCAAATAAGAAATGTTATTGCAGCTTCTCAAAGTCGACTGGCAGCCCCTGCACAATGTTGTATTTATTTTATAAACTAATTTGCTGATGGATGTTTGTTATGTTGCAGATGACTAAGGCAAGGACAACTGGCAAAGATAACAATGGTGCATCTAGACAGGCTGTGATCAAGAAACTGAGCAAGACATTTATGCCAGAGTCAAAATTCATTTCGAAGTTGGGCAAGCTGACAGATACGGACTTGGGCTCCGTCAACCTAGAGACTTTCAAGAACAGAATGATGGGGATTGGTAGTCATCGACCTTCGAACACTTCGCACAACATTGTTCGAAGCGGGTTATATGCAGCTGCTGGTTTCCCACCAGCCATTCAGTGTTCGGAGCTGATGATGGAGTGCGCCAACTGCTATGAGAAAGATCACAGATCGATCATGTCACCAGATGGACAAGTGCTCGCCAACCTCACTCCTACTGCCATTGGTGAAGCCTTTGGAATTCCAGTGCACAGAAACATGGTTTACAAATCCAAGGAACGAGCTGAGCGAATGTATGCTTCTGCATTCGAGAGATGCACGGAGACGATCAATACTCACTGGATGAGCAATCCCAAGCCTTCTCGTATGAAGTTGCCAAAGCAAATCATAGCTGATGACTTGAAGCAGGAGTACTGTGATCTCATTATGATGCTAAGTCGAGTTGGTGGTTGCCCACAGTCATTTATTTTTGAGCCTTGGATGTTCTACTACATCAACCTCATGCTTGAAGGGAAAGACTACGTCAACTGGGCTGAGATGATCAGTGACAATTTGCATGAGCAGCTCTTGAGCCTGAGAAGAACGAAGACGTTCTATATAAGCTCTTACATCATCTACATGCTAGCTCGTATGACGAGGTATAGGGGAATTTCATACAAGGAACCTGTTGGTTGTGGCTCTCACCAATTCAAAATTCATGAGGCTTGTCCGTAGTTGCACCTGGCAAGTACTACCTATTACAAGCATGTCAATGACGCCTTCACTATGCACCTCACGAGATTGCTTCAGGAGTGGATGCATCATAGAATCTCGAGAGAGGCCCAAGAATTGATTGAAAGGTATGGGTGTTGGTTTATACAGTTTCCAAAGTTTTCTTACATAAGGCTGCAAGGTTTTTCATCATATCCATATAGGCTGCCTAAGTACCCAACCAATAGAATTTTAATGTTAGAGATATCTAGGCAATTGGTTGCCTACGATAAAATTCAGAAGAAGAAGAAGAAGGGAGGTGTTGACTTCCCAATTGTCATGGGCAACTCGGATGAGGTGTGTCCTTCATTACAGGCAGCCAGAGAAGCCGAGAGTGAGCTTCAATTCTATCACTTTTCATATCACACCAGCCGACAGCACTATGATCCACATAATAACATCAAATGGGTACTGTCAAAGGAGTTTAAACACAAGGCAAATATCGAGGATTATTGGGCTGATGCATTAGATGAGATTGAAGTCAGGAAAAGAATGTTCTCTCGGTTGCCAATTAGCATGATCAGGGAGTGTGAAGTTGTTCCGGTTCCAGACCAGGTGAATGAGGATATGGACGTTGTCCATCCAGATTATGCAGCAGTAAGAGATACTCCACTTCCACTCCCGGATTGGTCAGAACCAAAGGTTGTTGACTTGGACACACTCTCCATTCCAGTTTTGACATTTACTAGAGCATGGGTTGACAGACGGGTGAGCAGATTGAAGAGTAGGTCAATTGCTTTGACTTACATTTTGATGGGAGATCACAGGACACCCACCACTGGCAGGAAGAAACAAATTACACGAGGTCCAGAATCCAGAAGGAAAGAGCTAGTTCGGCAGGAGCCCGTTCAGCCGGAGCCTCCACGAGTTGCAGTTGAGTCACCCACGCCATTGGAGACACGTTCTCCAAGCATACAGGAGGTTTCTTTATTTGCTGATCAAAGGAATGCATTGAATCAGGTGCAAGTGGTACAAGAAAATAATCAGCCACCACGGAGAGAGTCAGTTGGCCAGAGTGTCAATGCACCTGTTAGAGTTGATCAGCAAGATGATGAGGGGACTACTACTGACCCTCAGTTTCAACAAGAGTTAGAGGCGGCTTTGGAGGACGATGATGATATAGTTTCAGGAGACACTCAGCCACTTGAGGACGATGAGCCTCGTCAGAATGATATA
>VDFB02384984.1:83253-99740 GCA_007258455.2 Sequoia sempervirens | reverse complement strand
CCTTTCCATAAGAGTATGGAATTGGGGATCTTGCTCTGCTTCTTGAAGCTTTTCTTCTGTTAACTCTTCAATATGAAATGTATTCTCTTCTTTCTCACTATTATCACCCATTTTGCTTGTGGTAGTTTCTCCTTTGTCCTTTTCTATGTGTTTTCGAGATCTCGTGACAACAGGAATAAGCTTTGTTCCAAATTCTACTAACATTTGATCAAAAGAATGAAATAGTGCAATTTGTGATTGATATGAAAGTCAGGATAGAATGAAGATTCTATGACTTGAAATATTTCTATTCTTTAGCTTGTGTTTTTCCCTAATTGAAAGGATGAAAATCTTGTTAGCGGGAATTTAAGCAAAAGATCAAGAAAAGGATGATTTTGCACTTTATGAAGTTTGATCGCAGCTTCGTAAAAGGATGGATTTGTGATAAATGCCTAATGTGATTGAGTTCTCTATTGCAAAAATTGATTTGGACGAGTAGAATATTCAATTGTAGGTTGGGGAATCTAACAAAAATGAATATGCTGACTATGGTTGTGCCTTTGAGAAAGGGCTCTTCTTTGAAAGAAAGCTCGTGAGTATAATGGCTCTACAGCATAATCATCAATAAAACCTCTAAGACAATCATGGCATCGATGGATAAAGGTTCTATGTTTAAGTAAAGCCTTTCAACTTTGGTACAAGAATCATCTTTTCTTCAATAGTTTCTTGTAACTAAGTGGTTTCTTTGGTTTTTTTATTCGTTTGAGAATGGATTTCTTAATAAAGGTTGTGGATTTCCAATCTTGTAACCATGAGAGTAATCAATATGATTGTGAGTTTTGGATGATATTTATTGAATTAATGTATTGAAAACACATCAAGCAAGTTGTAGAATAGTTATTTTTAAGTCCTATTCTAAACATTAAGTGTATGATCAAAATGTTTTCAAAAATTGTTGTCACAGGTTTTACACATGATAGATAGATCAAATAGACTCACTCTTAGTACTCAATTAGGTCATCATAATAATCAACAGCCCACATCATAGAACTACGTTGACTCACATAGTCGTGTCACCCCCGAAAGGGCACCTGTGTTTTTGTCTTTTCTAGGCGCGTAGTTAGAGTGATGGAAGTGGATACCAGATCCCTTGAGCAAACAGTCCTTGGCAGTTATATGGTGAGTATCTTGGGGGTAGATTCTTCCCTCCCCTGCACTGTGATTATTATGATGTTCTGAAATTAACTTTGGTTGGATACTACACTAAGTTCGTAGTAAGGGTTTCCGTTCAGTGCGGCAAATGATAGACTCTCGAGAGAGGCCTTCCAACCTTTAGAACAAAGGCTTTGGGGATGGTTATCAATGCACACTACTGTCGAATGGGATTTTCATCAACCATCCGTATTTGATTAAAGTGGGTTGGAAAACTTGGCTTTAGTTGTTCCCACTTAGGTCATTCCCGTAGGGTGAGTAATTTTTCCCACTACGGCAGGCCTTCTAAAATGTTTTATCAAAGCTTAAAAGTGCATGAAATAGAATAGATGAGTCTGGCATTTTGATCACCCAGTTAAGGGGAGAGCATAGGCCTATCACCATTTAATCAAAGCAAGCAAGAGTTCAATTTTAAGCCCAAATAAACAGTTTTCTATGCTAGGTGAAGATATTGATTCACAAAAATATGGAGTTCTTTTTAGCCCAAAATAGAAAATGAAGTGACTATCCTAGAATTGGTTTTTTTTTTTTTTTTAAGCTCTTACTAGTCGCAGTTGCATTGGATCCAGTCAAATCTTACTTTAAGTTATATATTACAATTGCAGATTTAGGGAAAAAATGCGCTAAAACAGACATCAAGGGCGCTAAAACAAAGTTAAAGAGCATTGCAGGATCATTAAAGGGCACTGAGGAATCACTAAAAGGCGCTGAGAAATCACTGAAGGGCACTAAGGAATCCCTGAAGGGCACTAAGAAATCACTGAAGGGCACTAGGGAATCCCTGAAGGGCACTGTAGGATGACTGATGGGCGCTGAAACAAAGTTAAAGAGCGCTAAATTAGGTGTGAACTACGCTGAAGCATGTTTAATGCACTAATACACTCTTTTAGCCGTAACCTGTCAGAAAAAGCTATGAAAAGATGTTAAAATTGGGGCAAGTGCCCCACGATGGGCACCAAAAATGTGTGTGGGAAATGTTAGTATCAAAATGAGATATTATAAACACACCAATGCAGCATTAAACTAAAGAAAGCTAAATAGAAAGAAATCAAAGATAACAAATAGAGCTTCTTCAGAATCGTTCCATTGTTCTCTATCTCTACTGATTCTCTTGAAGCTGCTGCTCTCAGATTGTATAAGCAAAGTTTCTTAGAATGGCAACCTACAGAACGAGTATGCAAAAGGAGAATACTTCTCTATTCTATATGTTGGTGGAGTGAAATGTTGATGCAGATATGCACAGGGGCTGTAGATTATGCATAGGGGCTATGGATTATGGATGCTATTGAAGCTATGATATGAGGATGATAGGCCATGATATGGATTTCTAATATGCTAAGCTATGCTATGCTATGATTCTAAAGGCTATGGATGTTGGAAGGCTAATTGACTATAGTTTTTCTGTATGAAAGCTTCTATGTTTTTCAGAGACCTGGCAGTCCCTTTTATAGATTTTTACAGGCAAGAGCCTGGCTGGCAAAGATCAATGGTTGTGAGATTGTCTGGTAATTTTGAATGGTGAGAGATGGAGAGGTTGAGAGGAAGATGGAAGATGTTGGGAGGTTGGAGAGAAGAATGGAGACTTGTCTTCAACCCACGGGAACAGCTTTGCTCATAAACAAAGAAATTTATTTTATGTTTTGAAGTTTGTTTCATGGTTGTTGAAGATAATCCAAATTAAATAAATAAATTTATTTAATTGTATGTGAGTTTGATTTTTGATTTTAGAACTATAGAAGATTTAATTAAATATTTGAAATATTTAATTGCAAATAGACTTTAGAAGAATTTAATTAAATATTTGGAATATGGAATTGTGAATGGACTTTAGAGGAATTTTAGAAGAGAAGAATCTTTAATCTTTATTTGAATAAAATATTCAAGCCAAGATTATATATGATAATTAATATAAATAAATCATAATATTTATTTAATTAATTAAGAAATGGATAAGAAAAGTGATTAAATAAACTTATTTATTTAATCGAAATGAAAGAATGAACAATATAAATAAATTATTTAGATTTATTTATACACAGATTGAATTCAGAGAGATTTAGTTAAATGTAAAATATTTAATTAATTACTGATAGAACTATTGTGATGTGACCATTTGGGTGTACACACCATGATTGGAAGTGACTTCATCTGTGATGGTTTAGAGTGATCAGTTACATCATCGGAAATTGTTACTCATAAAGGTCAATGGTAGTGTTGGCAGCATCCAAAGAGCACACATTTGCTGCCGCGCTTTGTCATCTACCTAGTTGAGCAGCAATGTCCTAAATTGTAACCTTCTCGCAACCATGGGTAGAAGGTTCTAGTCGAGGAGCATGCTACTCAACTCTTTCTCCTAAAATAAGGACTGAGCTTTTGTGAGAGCTCAAATAAATAGAGCCCTCACTATGACTTACTGATTTTCTTCTCGAGACCAAGCACTCCAAACTTGATTAGACTTTCATTACAAGCACTCTAACCTCTGAGAATGACACTATTAGTTAATTCCTCTTGTATTTATTATGTGAGAGTAATGTAACCTTCATCAATGCTTAGTAAATATGCATATACAAACATGCATTTGGAAATTTGGTGAAATGTACTTTCATTAACTATAGAAATTTGGATACAGAATCAAGATCACCCATCATGATTACCCAATGGAGAACATCTTCACCTGATTAAAGATCGGCGTGACTACAAGCAAGGAATGAATTCATTGTCTTCACCAACCTTCATATTCCTCCTGCGAGCTAGCAGGGAATAGCAAAGATTTACATTAGCTTTTGATCTTGGTTGTCCATCTAAAACCATGGGTTATGAGCTCAATAGTGGAGATTGGGCCCCACATTCCATATAGGACATACATCTTCCTTTTGTTGACCTCATGCCAAATAATAGGGCGACACCTTAGGTCTACAAGTTGGTGGGGTACAATCAAGATCTTCTCCCATATCTTCAAATCTAGAAAACCTACACATTGCACGGTTACTATTTAACGAAAGGCTTTGGCTAATCCATCAGCAACATGACCATTGGAGTTAATTGGTGACCAACTACCATTGATAGAGTTGTTCCCCACCATCTGTGATGTGTGCTTAGGTTGGTCACAATCCTTGGCCGGAGTGCCATGTCCCATCAATGAAGCCTAAAGTAAAAGGAAACACTAGCAGCTTCCAAATGTAAGAAGTGGGATTACTAAAATTATTCCTATAATTGCACATGTTCTAAATTGATGGATATATATTTATAATCATTTGGAAAAAGCTTCTTTCGAAAGAGTTCTTGTGCTAGCTAGCGTATGTTAAAAGGAAGTATGAGAATCAGCAGCCTTTGTTATCCGTGATTAGGGGATTACGAGGATGATATCATGTTTAGGTGTATGTGCCCTTCTAAAGGATAAATCTGTGACAATTGATGGCTATCTCTTCAAGATTAATGATTACCCACCATCCTGATAGGAATTTTGGGATGCTTGATCTCACAGGAGTGCCTGCCACGTGTCTCATCAATATTCTAAGTGAAAGAAAGGTATTTCGGTTTTAAATGTATTATAGGGTGGATTACTAATGCGCTTATAAGATGAACGTGTTTTATTTCAATGCAGATGTTATGATTTTAAGGGAAAATTTGTTTGAAAGTTAAAGGAAAAAGGACGGCGACCATTTTTGAAGGAGCGGGATTTATGATAAAAAGATCTATGGTGCCCATCATCCCATGATAGTAAATCAAAGGATTAAATGTAAGTAGGCAGCTTCCTGCATTATTCCTTCCTGACATCGACATGAAGTGGTCCCCACTTTATTACCATGTTAGTGATTATATCCCATTATTTTGAAGATGGTCATTGATGATTTGATCAAACTGAAGGATCAATGACTCAAATTTAAATATGTATCAAATTATGGTTGGAGCCCTTCGTGCAGCCCGTAAGTGGGCTTTAATGGTGGATGAGACATCTACTGGCTGGATTTGATTGACATAAAATTGATTTACTCGTCTTATTTGTATCACAAAGCGTAAGTATTTCATGAAAATAGTTTGAGCCAAAGAGGAGGTGAAATTGTAGAGCAATTGTGGCAAAATTGGGAGTTTGTGCAAAAAATCCATGGAGTTATTTTCTATATTTCCAGTCATTACTGCCTAAATTTGGGAAAGGGAGGGAATACGCTATGTGTGTCAGGGATTCATTAAAATATTTTTGTTAGGAGCTATTGTTTAATCATAAATTGTGAGGAATTGTGATATTTTTACTTTGTAATTTCCTATCTCTTCTTAGTCATAGCCACTTGAAGTGTAACATTGTAGTGAGGCCCTAGTTTGTCTAAAATGGTGCCAACCAAGCAGCACTCTGGCCACATTGAGTATTTGAAAAGAAACTTGTATGATGATTTTCTAGATCAATTTCCATTATCAACAAATAAAAGAAGGAAAGGTTTGGTGTTGATCTTGAGGAAAGGAAAATCTAGGAGGGGTTGGTGTGTAATAATTCCAACATTGTTGATCTTAGGAGTTCCTCACACCAAGGCTTAGAAATGTTAGGATTATGGTATGGATAAGAGAATTTGCCTCATCCTTTTTCAAAATGGATGGATGTATGACATGGGAAGCTGGTTGATCCAAATATGTAACCACGATGTGGTTTTAACTTGAAGCGATTGGCCAAAGATATGACCTATCCATAGGTAGTCAAGATGTGATGGAGAGTTTCTATTAGAAATTAGCAAATTTTATCCATGAACTTTGATTTGAGTGAGCAAGTGACTTGGTTCCTATTAATCTTGAAAATGAAAGCGAGGTATACAAAATTGAAATCTTTTTTTAGGGTTAAGTTGCTTCCACCTCATCTAGTTAAGGCAGGGCATTCACAATTTCACATCAGCCCTAGTGACCAGGAACCCTTCAGATTGAATTGTTTTGAAAAGCCTTTCCTGGCTACTTTCTATTCACTATGTCAGATTTTGGGTTTCAGCCCTGGTGCAGTAATGTCGATTGCATACATGTTCATGGGGGTGCAAATACAACACCCTAAATTCTCTGTAACATATGACTTTGCTTCTTTTTTGGTGGAGAGGATAGATGAAGGACTGTCGAAGCTACAAAATGGTGATACTGGTACTCAATTATTTTGGTATTCCATGTTGATGCATATGTTCTTGTTTAAGAATGTTGATTTCTTTGCTGAGAAGATAAACTTAAGACAATCAATTAATAGAGAAAGATTGTCAGTACAGATATGGGCTATAGATTTGTCCTGTAATAAGGAAAGCACCAGTTATGTGCAATTTGATAATTGTTTTATTGCAAGATTGAGGGCTAGATTGATGGTAAATGTACCTAGGATCCCTTAGGAAGTGCATGATTTCCTTAGGCCGAAGCAGAGGAAACTAGAATTGAGGGTTTTACATAACTAGGGTGACATTAACCCATATCCAGTTAGCACTGTTCTGAGAATATATGGATTTCAAGGAACCCCTCACATACTGCCATACAATGTGCCACCAAGACTAGGGTTTGCAGAAGTTATGTGGCACATGGGGTGTATTCATGAAGATAACCTAACTAGAAAGGGGGAGGGAACATTATTCCCTGATTATATAGTAGTGTCTAATTTTACATTTTCAAAGGGAGGCTGGACACATTTTGACAAATTCTTTGTTGATTACCATTTGAGATTTGGTCCAAAGCGACAACATGATCCTAAAGGTTTCTTTGCTCTTTTTAGAAAAAGAATAAAAGGTGGCAAATTTGCACATGAGTTCAATTTCTTTGGGGACCTGATCAGGAATGAATTTGATTTAAATAGACAGGAATTAAACAAGGAAAAGTGGATAGTTTATAGTAAGCTACTAGATATTGTGCATGAAATGGATCCGACGTATGATACATTGATGGAATTCACTCCATACCACAAGAGAATTGATTTTTTAATGAAGAATTTCAAGGAGATAATGGACACCTTGACAACCAAAAAGATAAATTTAAGGCTAAGTCTAGATATGCAAGGACAAAGTGATATACCAATTGAAACAAGGTTAGTATGTCAGCTTACAGAAAGGCGGCCCATCTATAGGAGGAAAAGGGATACTGGCAGTGATGAGGAAGTGAGCAGAAGGGAGAGAAATGGAAGTAGCCTGGGGCCGATTTAAATTCCAAAGGAATTACCACAGAACGTGAATCATTTGAATTAAATTTTCACGGTGTTCCCCATCACCTGCACTGTGAGCCAATATTGAAGCCCTAAAGGGAAAGACAATCACTTACAGGGGATCTCACTGGGATGAGGTATTCTTGATCAAGACGTGGGGTTGGTATAATAAATCCCCTCAAGGAATTGATAAGTTGGTTCTATCGTTTGGGATGAAGGGTAAGAGTGATGGGGATGCAAAGATGGAGGCTTGCAAGGAGTTCTTAGATGACAATGCATTTGTAAGACTTATGTTCTTACAGGTGGTATGGAGGATGGTGAGGAATATCAAAATAAAGTACAGGGAGAGAAGAGAACTAAGGCACATGGTGGGATCAGAGGAATGATGAAAGTGAGAAGTTGAACTAATGGAAGAGTTCAAAGAAACATCACTCTGAAGAAGACAACTAGAGAATCGAGGTGGTGTTTTGATTTTTGCTTGAATGGGACGTGCAGTCTGAGTGGCACCAATGCCATTAAGGGAATCAAAGAATCCTTTTAGGATTAGAGAGGATAAGGCAACATTACAAGAGAGCCCTACTTCTGGTGAAAGAATGCTGAGACAACAGGAAATTTGGGCATTCGCTCCACAAGGAAGAAAGCTAGACATTGCTGATATTAATCCAAATTTCAAAGGAGGATTAATAATAAAGAGGGCTTCAGAGACTACAACAACCGAAGCCACTAGTTTAACTGTGAATGTGGCCAAGTTGGCCCAAAAGACTGCTAAAAGGGAGGAGGCTAAAAGAAAGAGCCTAATGGAGAAGTATAATATTTTAATTGAAGAATATAGTAAAATGCAACAGAGGAATGTTGAACTGCAAACTAAAGTAGAAAAGTTCAAGTATAGACATACTGGGGAAACATCCAATGCTCTAGGAACCAACACATCACCTCCCACAGCAGGGTCAATGCCTCCTGCTTCTCCAAATGTTTCTACACCAGGGTATCCCATTCAAAATCCTGCTCTTACCCCTCCTCTAGAACAAGTTGATGAAGAAACAGAGTGCTCTGTTGATCCAACAAAGAGGCAGCTCATGGAGAAAATTGATCAATTACAGACATCACTAAAGGTAAAAGAGGAAGGTTTTCTTTTTAAAAAAAAAAATTGTTACTCTTGTTTTGGAGCATTTAAATAAAAAGGTGGATAATAAACTACCCTCTATACATTCTTTTTATTCTTTGCTATTTGAAGCAATAAATAACATTGATAGGGATCAAGGGATAGTGAATCCAATAATTCAAAATTGGATCCCTAGGGAAAATAATCTAGATGTTATAAATAAAGTCTCAAGGTTTGATGTAAATAATAGGCCCCAATCATTGAATCCTACTTATATATTAGTTAAATCATTGCAAGGTTTTCAGACCTTACCAGATGATCTAAGTAGGAAGATTAGGGAATTGGTAAATAACTTCAATGATTGGGGTAACACATTGTTACCTGATATAACTGATGAGCAGGGAGGAATCAAAACACTCCAACAATAGCAGGATTAAGCAAGTGAAGTCATCAATAATCAAATTAAAATAATTTGTGATGACTCAGATGATGATTTGTTGGTAAATTGTATGGATAATATTATTGGTATCGGCTCATTTTTGGAATCTTTTGAAAGAGATGTTAATCAGGTAGCGGTAAAGTATTTGCCTTATAGTACAAAGGTAAAAGAGGTGATTAATTTTGACTGGCCAACTGATGAAGAATACCAGAGCTAGGTGGCTAAATATTTTAATGATGATGAGTAAAAAGAGTAGAATACCAACAGGTGGCAAATCAGATGTTGTGGTTACAGTGTTTCCAGTTTTGTATGGATGACTTTCTTGGTGTGGGTTTCGTGTGGTTTTTTGTTATTACATCAACCTTCCTTCGCTGACATAATGAACAAGAATATGCTCCAAGATGATTGTTGTAACAATTTTTGAACAAGAATATTTTTCAAGGTGGTGGTTGTAACAAATTTTGGAATATCACCAGGTGCTCCAATTGACTGGTGATAGGTGTACTTTTTGGCCCGGTGCTTGTTTGCTCTTTCATTTTCTATAAGAAGGATTTCAAGGCCAGAAGTACAGGTTAGCAAGTTAGATAATTTTTTTCGAGTCTAGGTGAAGTTGCAGAGCGAATTGTAAAGTCTGATGGTTTTAGAGAAATGTAATTTAGGTTTTGAGTCATTATGTAACAAGTTTTGAGTTCATAGAGATTTAATGTTGTATAACAGTACTAGCATTTGAGTTGAAATGAAAATTTGAGCTCATGTCTCTCCATTGTACATGCATATCTGAACTTTTAATGAAATAACTAAGGGTTGTTTTATCCATCTCACTGTTGTGTGAGTATGTATAGTTCTATTTTAGCTTTAATTCAAAGGGAATTAATCAAAGTACTTGAATGGGATTATGGCTGGATATGTGTATATAAGGATTTGATATTAAGTAGTCTTGGAGTTAGAATGCTGATGAAATTGTAATGCAATGTGTCAAGGATCTTGCCCTGTATGATGTATTAAATCTGTTATAAACCTCTAGATACTTATGAATTTGACTCTTGTAATGGATATATGGCACTGATCTAAGTTGTAATTATTAGTGTAGTTTAGTATTTTTTTGTCTTTACCTAGAGCTTGCTACAAATTGGAAATCATTGACTATCTGGGCAATGGTGTGTTTTAGTTATCTCATGCTCCCATAGTTGATATTGTCATGAGCAGTAATTCTAGTTAATATTATCTTATAAATTATTTGAGCTATTAAGTGAGATGTGCACTGTTATTAATATTGTTTATAATGGTAGTGCAGGAGGTTGTAAAGCACATTGAAAGGATAACCCTCCGGATCTTGCGAGGCAGGAAATTATGCAGGCTATTAAAGTCTCGTCAATTGGTCTAGGTCTTCAGTGCCACTCAATTTAGGGAATTGGCAGATTCCATAGGTATGAAATTAGGAACCAAACACAGTTACATTGTAAAAGAACCAGCACCACACGTCAACCTTTGAACAACCACCTCTACAACTAACTTTTTAATGCTGTAGTCACATGAAACATAAAAAACACTAATTTCAAGGTTGTTAACATCACTATTGAAATGTTTTAATTTTTTACTTTTCAAACATTAAAAAGTACATCATTAAATTAATTATGTAATGGCATAAAAATTAAAAACATCATGAATTAATTATATAACCACATAATTCAAATATAATTCTATTGAGAGATTAATATCAAATAGATAATATAATCACATAGCTCATAGATTTCAATGGCATTGATCTTCTTCTTCATCCAACTCTTGTTTGTATCATCCGATCCAGATTCGACATTGTAAGGATTGGTCATATCATCATCATCGTCATCGATATCAGTTTTGATAATGTCATCATCCACACGGATGTCATCTTCATGAACATTAACTCCTACATCATCATCATCTAGTTCCTCCTCTTTGGCATCTTTGTCAGGGACATCATCAACTAACTATTGATCATCATCATCATCATCTACATCATCTTCTAGTTCTTCGTATCTTCTTCTTCCACCACATTATACTTTACCGGCCTTCCTCTTGGATCATGTCTAACAACAAATGTTAACCATGGTAAATCCATTATCATATTCAATAACAGTTCTCTCAGGATCATTTTCATTTAATCGTAACCTATACCATAGGACGATGAACAAAATTAATCTGAAGGACTTAAAGTCACACTCAAGTATATCATCCAAAATCTCATAGTATCGATTTTCTGAGACTTCTGGATGTATGTCGCTTCTAGATGAAACATTAGTCACCTGAAAGACTGCAGTTATACCATAATCACAAGTTTTCTTCATGTCATCCAACATTTTGATTCAAAATTTACAACCATTGCACCACATAGCCTTGTGGTGTTTCTGCAATATGTCAAACATGTAAAAATTATTGCAATATCAGTTGATAAACATATTTATTCTTGGCTGAATGTATGCAAAGAAAACAATCTCAAGATATATATACATCAATATACTTGAAAATAATTAAATAATATGGGTGATTAATATATTTATACATACCTGTTTATCTCTTAAACAATATGCTAAATCAATTTCCCTTTGTGTAACTTTGGAATCTCCATTACGATGAGCTTTTTTAACTAATGAAGCCACACCTTCCCATATTAATGTGCGACCAAATTGTTGACATCGTTCAATCCATATCATCATCCAATCAAGATTTTTGGTGACGTTCAAATGTATTACATCCCACTCTTGACCAATTGTACCAAAATAAATTGAAATTCATAAACGACGTAGAATTAGTTAAATACCATAGTATATGACCTTAATTTATAATTAATGTATATTGATGATTAAAAATTAAATAAGAACAATATACATAAAAACCATATGTAAAATGAATTCCAATTAATCTTCATGACCATCTTACAATTACCTCTCACTTTCTTCAATCTACCTTTCCCCAACAAGTACTCCCCTTTGAATTTGTTACTGGAGTTGGAATCCCAAATGCGATCTAAATGGATATTTGCTGCAAACTTAGGAAGATATTCACTAATGTACATCGTGGTTTGGTATACCATATATCCCTCTACCATAGAACCCTCAGGATGTGCTCTTTGTCTAACCAAAGCCTTCAAAAATTTCAAGTGCCTCTCAACCATCTACATTGACCTTGTGTGTACAGGTCCACATAGTTCAATCTCCTCAACTTGGTGTATGAGGTAGTGTTCTTGTGCATTGAAAAATGTTGAAAGTAGATACTTTTGCATTTCACACATTAGACGAGGAATTTTTCTCTTCCAATAATTTATATCTTCTTTATAGATTTCTTTAGATGATATCCATCTACAAGTGATTCAAGGAACAAATATATTAACAATATTTAACAAAAATATGCAATATATTACATAACAAGTAAAACAAATGGCAATTATAAGATGTATACAACGAATTGAATAAATCTCGCTACTTACCTCATATATTTTCCAAGATTATATATAACTTGCTTGACATTGTTGTCAAAGTTGTCTGGGAGAGATAGAGGTAGAACGTACTGCAACAATTATAAAATGATTTTTTCATTATTTTTCCAAAAGTAGTAAACACATACACTGAAAAGTACATGCATTATACAAGTGTATATAATATACCAGAATAATTACCTTAATGAAGATATGCCAATCATACGTTTTCATTCCTGACCCAAATTCACCTTTCTTTGTTATTATATTGTTTATGTTTGCAGCAAATCCTATGGGAAATCTAATTTTTTGTATGACTTCTTTTATAGCATTGTTTTGCTGCTCTGTTAATAACCAAGGAAGGGCACTTATATTAATTTGGTCTCCATCACTATTTAATTGAATGACATTTTTCATTGCATGATTGGCTTCCTGAATGTCACTATAAATTTTGACAATTTTTTCTTTGTCATGCCTTCCATCCAATATTTTCCATAACATTTTTGTTATATTCTTTTCAATATGCATTGTATCAAACAAATGCACAATGTGTAGCTGCTATAGTAGGGCAACCTACTAAATTGTTCGGGATAACTTTTCAGTCCCTGTGGAAGCTGGCCATTAATGCCTTGACGACCTTCATGAAGCATATAAGTTAAACAAATTAACAATGAAAATCATTATCAATTACAACATGAGTAAACACAACACAATATAAAAATATAAATTCAAAACATATCATATATGATAGATAAACAATTTGATCTGATGTATAACCTTGACGATTAATTCTATTATATTCTAACTTCCATAGGCGAGGTGACATTCTTCGTGGTTTTGATGTAGTCTCCTCTTTCCCATTGAAAAGATGTTTTTCAGTAGTTCGATACTTATTATTTCTATGGAGGAAGTGCCTATACTCATCAAACACCTGCTTTCCTAAACTTGTTGAACGACGAGATTTCATCTTTGGACCACAAATTGGACATGCAAATTTTCCCTTTGTTTGAAGACCTGCAAGATGATATATAATTGGATTAAATATGTCAATTTTTATAATTATATATAATGAATAGATTATTTTAAAAACATTCATGATATCTACTTCATCAAATTAAATATTGTTAAAAGTCAATCGAACGTTATAACATACCACAAAAATGTGTTATCCCTGGGGCATCATGAATTGTCCATACAAGCATTGCATGGAATTGAAATTGTCTTTGTCCTATTGGTCTAGAGACGTCATACATAGTGACGCCATTCCATAACTTTAGTAACTCGTTGATAAGAGGCTCGATATATACATTCATATCTTTAACTTGGTACTTACCTAGTTGAATGAAAATAAACATTACATAATTATTATAACCATTTTACTGCAATATATATAAATTAATGTACATGACTATTGAATGAAAAAAATATAAGTCATTATGCAACAAATAAGACAAATGAGATGCTACTACGTTAAAGAAAATTGATGTAAACAAATACCTGGAACAATCATTGACAACATTATGTGCTCCCTCTTTATTGACATCCATGGAGGAATGTTATTGTTGATAAAAAAAAGGCCACACTAAGTAAATAGATCTCAGCTCTCCAAATGGATTGACACCATCCGCTCCCAATGAAAGCCTAAGATTACGAGGTTCTTTAAAGTGTGGCCATTTTTTCTCTATGTCCCTATATGCATAACCATCTGCAGGAATTCAAAGAATGTCATCTCCATTTCGATTCCGTGCATGGTAATCCATCAATTGCGCTAAGCTTTCGCACCTAAATAATCGTTGCATATGTGGAATAATGGGAATATAACGAAAAACTTTGTGAAGCACCTTTTTTGTTAGTTGATTTGTTCAATATCTACTGATATGACATTCTGGGCATTTGGTTGCAAATTCCTATTGTTTATGATATATAATATGATCATTGAGACATGCATCTATTGCTTGATACTCCATTCTAATATCTTTCATAATGGCATATAAATCTCGGTATGAGTGAGGTAAAATATTTGATGGTGGTAACAAAAATTCACCAATCAATCTACAACAAAAAATAATTTGTTCATATAAAAATATTAATGGTACATATTTCATCCTTTATTTACTAGTGATGAACTAACAACAATTAAAATAGATGAAAAAAGATGACATATATGACATACCTTAACATCCGTGAGATTGCTATGTTTGATAAACCATTCATAACCTTCAAGTTCTACACAGTCAATACACAGAGAGAAGAGAGTTGTGTCGAGCCTTCATAAAGGGGCTCGCATGCCTTGTCAAGTACAAGTAAATCATGAGCATCATCAAAGTCATATTGATCATCATGATCAGCTCTGCCACTAAATGTGGCATGGATTAATGTATTCATACCATCATCTTCAACTGTGTTTTCTGATGCATGATCATCTTCTTCCATAGGATCATTAACTTCATCTTTAATATTCACACCTCCATGTTTGTCTTCTTGCAAAACCACATTCTCCAGACCATGATAATCCATATCATATGCCCTAGGGCTTCCAATCTTTATAACATAGACACAAATAAACCCATGATCAAGGATCGCGATTATATATATATAAAATGTTAAACAATATAAACATTTACAACAACCAATATAAACACATATAATGGAAACAAACTTTACCAATGGCTTATAATCATGCCCCTTTCAACGCGGGACCATGCTTCTACAATGTTTTCAACTGTTGTGATTAAAATTCGCCCTGTTTTTAAGCTCCCGCAATTATTGCAAGGACAATAACATTTCCCATCACCCTTTCTTTTCAATCTAGCCCACAATCTATCAAGTGTCTCTTCATTTTGTTATGGACTAATATTATCTGACATGATTTTTCTTTACCAAGCTTGACTATTTAGATCTTCAAAAAATATCAAACTCACACTCCAATAATTTTTATTCATAGACAAGTAATATAATCTAATAATTTTGATATTTTACACCAAAAAATTTGGCATGCAACCACCTCTACAAAAGAGAAGCGATAGCCCCAAGCACTAACTCCTAAAAACACTTTACAATGCTAATTCCAAAACTTACAAATTCTGATTTAATTATGATTTCCAACCTGCTAAGACTCCTAAAATCATAATATTGGAACTTGGATCACAAAATTCTGCCAACAATGGAGGAGGTAGCTGCAGCTAGTAAGAGCAAGTGATCCATTCTTAAGGAGTAAACAAGTCGGAATCATCACATAATGTCAATACGCATTTATCCTTTAGTTAAAGATGCAATGTGTCACTCTTATGACGAAGCTATCCCTAGGGCCCCTCACCGAGAGAGTCCCACTGCAACAAAAAGCATTGGTAAGAGCATGATTAGGGTACAAACCCTAGGCCTCCGTAGAAACATAAACAATAACTATAGCGGATTAGTGATGTTGCAATACCATAAAGATTGAGACATTGTAGGTAATAACAAAATCTCGCAATCTAAAGATTGTAGCCAATAACGAGCACACTATGTAGCTTAGTGACATTTGTAAATGCAATCTACAATAAGAAGAATGATAGTCACTTGAGATGTGATACCAAAAACAACAAGCTAAGCAGTTGACAAGATAATAAAGCTCAAACCTTGCATAGTAAAGTGGAGATTTTAACAGCGAGTTTCCTTACCCCTTTGCTGACCTTAAGGGTTTTTCAAATGCTTTTAGTAGTGTTAGACAAGGCAAATGCAATCAAGGAATGACTGTCCAAATGAAGTAACAGTGGTAATCATAGGTTCAATGTTTCTTCTTAGCCATTAATATTGTATAATGGAGGTAGTGGATTGCATGTTTGAGCAGTGTTTTGAGACTCACCAAAGATGGAAAAATAGTGAATAATACCTTGTGGACTGTGAAGTAGTGTCAATAAGGTTGAAGGATCTTAAGAACTATAATACCATGAAACAATGAGTCCCCTGTAGTAAGTAGGCAGTCTATAGGGCATAGTTTGATTTTATAGAAGGATGCTCATGAAAGGAATCTTCAAGTGATAGTGAGTGAGCTGTTTGAGATTCCAGTTGAGGGTGCAATACCCAGTCTTAAAGGAAGTTAGCAAAACAGTAAATGTGCAATAAAATTGAATTGTACACAGCAAACAATTCACAATGTTAACTTCCATAATGCCTT
>VDFB02384984.1:57993-83153 GCA_007258455.2 Sequoia sempervirens | reverse complement strand
TTTTTTTGTTGGATGTCGTGTTGTATAGTTTAGAAAAGCTCAAAATATGAATAGGATTTTAAGGCTATATATTATGGTAGCTTACAATGCAAAAGAAGGAAGGAAATCTATTATCAATTGTAATCTACAATTTAATACCATATGAAAAATCACATGTAGTATTATCTACAACTAATTCTTGACATATTAATTTTATAAAATACACTTACCATACAATAAAATTCTCCCAAGAAAGAAACCCTAAGTGAACATTAATTGAACCTAACACTTATTGAACAGTAGTCCTAATTGTACCATAACCCTAACTTTGATCTATAGTTGAACTCTAATCCTAACCCTAACACTGATTCTTATCCTAATTGAACCTTAAGCCCAACCCTAATCTTAACCTTGACCCTATTTGAACTCTTATTGAATTCATAACCTTAATTAAACCCCAACCTCATCCTCCATCCTAACCCAAATTGAACATTAATTGAACCCTAAACCTAACCCTAAGTGAACACTCATCCTAATTGAACTCTTAACTTTTTAGTTGAAAATATTAAAGTGCCTTAGATTTTCCCATTCATCGTCATTTATCATTCAATTCCTAATAGAACTCCAAAAATTTATACATTTATAATGTTTTTAATACACATCTAATATTAAGGGTTTAGAGTTTAAGGTTTAAGGGTTTAGGGTTAAGGGGAGAGAGATAGAGGGAGTGAGTGAGTGAGTGACCCATTTACATATTATTCTTTTATTCTTGTCAGTTAAATATTTAGTTACCCATTTATTGTTAGTAGAAATGACCCAAGAATTTAATAGAATAGACTACTCATATAATACCTTGCATTATGGAGCTCAATTCTCTGATATATTACTACTTATCAAATCCTTTGTAAATAATTGTAAACTTATGAATCCATTTAAGCATTTAATTGATTTTCTTGAATCAAAGCAAAAACATAGACACACAATTGAACAAATTCTCAAAAGAAGAATGACAACTTCATTAACATTTCATTCAAAATTCACTCAAATCCACATAAGGAGAGAAAATATATTAGAAATATACATTTATTCATGCTTATAAGTCATATCTGCATACAATTTAAGATAATTTGCATATATTCATCCAAAACTAAAAACAGGCTATCTATTCTATTTCGTCTGCTTTGGGTTTTAACAGCCAATGGCACCACAGATATCACTTCCTCATCAGAAGACAGATATCTTTCTACCCATATATTCAACTCAAAACCTAGCTAGAGCTTTCATCAGTTCTCTCCCTACAAATGAACCTTGAATTCCCTTTTATATGACAAGAGAGCAACAAGCTTCGGGCTCAAATGTAATTTCACCACAAATTTTCATTTGAACAAAATCTCCATTGCATTTGACTTTCATTACAAAACTTCCCACACGTTGAATCTACAAAACATATATAGTGCATGAACTAGGGTAGCGTAAAAGAATAGGGAACACAAATTATCATCAAAATCCCCTTGTTGCTATCCATGCAAAAAAACCAGGCAACCAAATTGCCACGAAGGCACCACAACAACTTCTTATTTACCCGCCACCCTACCCTTACCAACACTCAAACCCTGGTATACACGCCCGCTTATAGTTGTTTCCCAATACGGTAGACCCTTAGCCTCCTCTTCTTTCTTGTCCTTGCCCAATACGGTTCTAGTCTGTCCGCTTGGGGTTTTAACAGTTGATGTGCCCACATATATCATTTCCTCATCAGAGGGTAGACCGTGTGTGTGTGGGAAATGTTAGTATCAAAATGAGATATTATAAACACATCAATGCAACATTAAACTAAAGAAAGCTAAATAGAAAGAAATCAAAGATAACAAACAGAGCTTCTTCAGAATCATTCCATTGTTCTCTATCTCCTATGATTCTCTTGAAGCAGCTGCTCTCAGATTGTATAAGCAAAGCTTCTTAGAATGGAAACCTACAAAACAAGTGTGCAAAAGGAGAATACTTCTCTATTCTATATGCTGGTGGAGTGAAATGCTGATGCGGATATGCATAGGGGTTGTAGATTATGCACAAGGGCTATGGATTATGGATGCTATTGAAGCTATGATATGAGGATGATAGGCATGATATGGATTGCTAATATGCTAAGTTTTTCTATGCTATGATTCTAAAGGCTATGGATGTTGGAAGGCTAATTGACTATAGTCTTCCTGTATGAAAGCTTCTATGTTTTTCAAAGACCTGGCAGTCCCTTTTATAGATTTTTACAGGAAAGAGTCTGGCTAGCAAAGATCAATGGTTGTGAGATTGTCTGGTAATTTTGAATGGTGAGAGATGGAGAGGTTGAGAGGAATATGGAAGATGTTGGGAGGTTAGAGAGAAGAATGGAGGCTTGTCTTCAACCCACGGGAACAACTTTGCTCAGAAACAAAGAAATTTATTTTCTATTTTGAAGTTTGTTTCACGGTTGTTGAAGATAATCCAAATTAAATAAATAAATTTATTTAATTTTATGTGATTTTGATTTTTGATTTTAGAACTATAGAAGATTTAATTAAATATTTGAAATATTTAATTGCAAATAGACTTTAGAAGAATTTAATTAAATATTTGGAATATGGAATTGTAAATGGACTTTAGAGGAATTTTAGAAAAGAAGAATCTTTAATCGTTATTTGAATAAAATATTCAAGCCAAGATTATATATGATAATTAATATAAATAAAGCATAATGTTTATTTAATTAATTAAGAAATGGATAAGAAAAGTGATTAAATAAACTTATTTATTTAATTGAAATGAAAGAATGAACAATATAAATAAATTATTTAGATTTATTTATACGCAGATTGAATTCAGATATTTAATTAAATATTAAAAATATTTAATTAATTACCAGTCTATTGTGATGTGACCATTTTTAGGTGTATACATTTTTCCCCTCTTTGAAATGATGTGTTTTACGCATTGCTTCAAAGAATTTTGAAATTTGCCCCTGAAATTTGCCGCAGATGCTGATTATCGAATGTTGACTGATTGTCGAATATTTGATAGGTATATGCCCCCTTAGATAATGAATAGATAAGATTTTGATTTGTGTGAGTATTTTTTGAATTTTCATATTTTATTTTATTTTTTGGAATTTTTCGATTTTTATGGTTTTTAAGATGTCGATTCATTGTTCAAAAATTATGATGTGAAGAAATTTGACGTGGAAAGATGTGAGATGAAAATTGAT
This sequence comes from Sequoia sempervirens, assembly GCA_007258455.2. Classification (NCBI taxonomy): domain Eukaryota; kingdom Viridiplantae; phylum Streptophyta; class Pinopsida; order Cupressales; family Cupressaceae; genus Sequoia; species Sequoia sempervirens. The sequence continues at coordinate 79,936 of VDFB02384984.1, read as the reverse complement.
GATCTAAATTGCCCCTACTATGATAAAATGTGAAAAAATGCCCCAATTTTTCCTTTAAATAGGTTAAAAAAGTCATTTTCCATGTCATTTTCCCATTGTAACCTAGTAAAAATTGTAATTTTCCGAGCTCTGGAGCGAGAAAGATGGCACTTCCTATCCACTAGCACTGTTTCGAGCACATCCGATGACATCAGCGGCCAGTGCACTATGGACCTGCGGTAGGTACCCGTTAAACCTTTAGTGTTTGAAATTTTTCCATTTATGGCACATTTTCCAACCTTTTTGTACCTTTATGCATTCTTTTAGCGCCCATTTGACTTTTTGTAGCGCCCATTTAGTTTTTCATAGCGCCCATGATTTCATAGTGCCCATGAGAAGTTTTACAGTTCCCATGATCATTTTTGTAGTGCCCATAATTTCTTAGTGCTTATGATGAGTTCTGCAGCTGCCATGACTTGATGTTGTTTTGTGTGATCATTTTGTTCCCAAGGTTGTTGGAAAACAAAGAGTAGCTGATAAATTTGCTTTCAAGTTAATGAAAAACAAATAGTTGTTTGATAAGTTTGCTTCTAAGGTTGTTAAAAACAAACAGGATTTGATAAATTTGCTTTCCATGAAAATGAAAAACAAATAGGTTATTGATAAGTTTGCTTCTAAAGTTATTAGAAACAAACAAGATGTTGATAAATTTGTTTTCCATGAAAATGAAAAACAAATAGGTTGATAATTTTTCTTCTAAAGTTGTTAAAAAAAAACATGATTTTGATAAATTTATTCTCATGAAAATGAAAAACAAATAGTTTGATAAGTTTTCTTCTAAAGTTGTTAAAAACAAACAAGATTTTGATAAATTTGCTTTCATGAAAATGAAAAACAAATAGGTTGTTTGATATTTAGATTTGATTGATTTGTTGTGATGATTTGATATTGATTTTTCTTTTGACATGATGATTCTTCCAATTCAACAGGAGAGATTGGGCTTCTTGCAATTACGGGAGGCATTCCCGAAGACATGGAGATTGATTCTGTAGCTTGTATAGGTGGATAGAGATGTGATCGAGGCATGTGGATTGACCTCGTTACTTGAGATGCCTGAGGTGTGTCTCAATAGAGGTTTATTGACAGCACTTGTAGAGAGGTGGCACAGTTACACAAACACCTTTCATTTGCTGATAGGAGAGATTATCGTGACTCCAGAGGATGTATATCGCATCTTGAGGATTCCAGTGATGGGTGAGATAGTGAGATTTGACAGTCGGGAGGTGGGAGGTACGGATGCTTTGAGACGAATATTCAGAGATGATCAGATTGCAGGATATTATATCTCATGGGCGGAGATGATAGATTCATATGTGCCCCTACCATCTATACTTGCAGACTTTATTGGAGGTGTTTTGTGCACCGACCATAGGTCGAAGGGTTTTGCAGTCGGGTGGGGTCGTGTACTTGAGAGTATGGTGATGCAGGGTACATGATATGCTTGGGGATCATGCATTCTTGCACATTTATATGATGAGATACACCATATTGTTATGGTGGAGGCCAGAATTTTGTTGTCGGTTGTTCGTTGTTACAGATATGGGCATGGGAGCACTTTGTTGTTATGCATCCATTGACTCGTGGACAATGACCTGCCGATCGACCGTACAGATTTAGATATATCAATGTCATTGCGCAACCATGGTTGGGAAAACTAGATCATTGGCAGCATCTTTTGGATAATCTCAAGACAGTATACCAGTGGCCCTATGTAGATTGTGAGGCATGGCCAGAGGATGCTAGGGAGATGCCCTTTGTCTTTACTTCCAGATATCTGATTGGGCGTACTCCTAGGATTATTGAGAGATTTCTTCTTGGTCGAGTGTGGCAACAATATGTTTGGCCTTAGGGTATGCCATAGGGTTCATCTATTTATGCTCGTTGGCAGCAGAAGATTACAGTGTGGGGTCCGTGAATTTCTTATGATACAGCAGCGGCAGAGTTCACCAATTTGGGAGTACATAATAGATATTCTTGACGGATGGCTAACTCCAGAGTATGATCAGTATGTGTTGGAGCATCCTACGCCGCAATTATTTGATCCTGATGAGTCGGTCGCTCCAGTTGCAGAGCAGAGACCATAGGTAGGGGGACATAGGCGACGGCGAGAGGAGGCTTCAGAGGGTGATGACTCCGAGGAGGAGGATGATGATGATTCAGATGGGGAGGGAGATGGTAGTGATGAGGAGAGTGGGGATAATAGTGGTGGTGGAGGTGGAAGAGGTGGTAGAGGTAGCGACAGAGGCGTCAAAAGAGGTGGACCATGGATGAGACATTCAGATCCATCATCTTCAGTAGATCTAGTGGGGCTGAGTCAGATATCTACCTTGCAGAGTAGAGTGCAGAGCTTACAGGGTCAGCTAGCATAGGCACAGGCCTTGATTACACAGCTATAGGGACAGTTGACTACAGTGATGGTTGAGAGAGATACAGCCAGACGACAAGGTGAGGAGGCCATGGCCTTAGTTGATAGTCTGCAAAGAGTAGCAGCAAGTGATAGCATGACGAGAGAGCTGACCAGAGCCATCTGGGAGGCAGAGTTCTATAGGATCAGATACCATGATGTAGTGCCACCTGAGCAGAGAGTGAGTTATACACAGTCTCGGTCTACACATAGTCACTCTTGGGCTACAAGCAGGGGTGTATCATAGCCATTACCTCCAGGAGGTTCATCAGGGGCAGGTGGAGCAGGTCCATCAGGTGTAGGTGGGATAGGTCCCAGACCAGCACCATCAGAGGATAGCACTTCATAGTACATTGTGCATGATGTCTTATTGATACTTTGTTTGAGATATTTGTATACACACTGATATGATCCCATTTTTAATGATGTTATGTCATGCATAGTTGACATCTTTGTACATTTTGACATTCATTTTTGAGATATATGAAATGTGGCGATGATTTATTATGTGATGAATGATTTTATTTTCTATATGCATGATGTTTTATGTGATGGTTTCATGATGTTAATGCCCATGATGTATATGTATGCATGATTTATGATAAGAAAGTGAAAGTACAATGCTATGATATGATTGCAATCTATTGATGAATGATTTTATGAATATGAATGTGAAATGATGGATGGTACAACTTATGAATGCTTATGAATGTTTTTATTATGATGTATGCTTTGTTTTTATGATTTTTCTGATGCAAATATGTATGAAATGATGTTTTTGTGAATGTCAAAATGTACTTAGTCATTTTATTCAAAAGATATGAAACATTTGATACTTTGCCAGCTTTTGGAAAAATCTATAAATGCAAAATGCAAATTCTAGAATGGATGTAATCTATACTAACCATGCAGAGTATCTGTACAATATTGCCATTCTAAGAGCTTATTTGTGTTTTTTGTGTCATCATAGAGCATTAAAATGTTGAAAGTTAATACAAGCATCAAAGGGTATGTTAGCACTAGTGATGACTTGAGTATTGCTTTCATGATTTTTGATATAGCAAGTTAATACAAGCATCTAGGTATAATTGAACCGAGATGACCTGAGTATCGCTTGCATAAAGAGTTAACCCGTTTCCCATGCAAATTTTGAAATGTCGTCAATGATACGTAGTAGAGCATGTCTCATGACCAATTTGCATAGTACTAATGATGCACTCACAAACAACAGACAAAGAAAAATCATACTCCTTCCTTGCTTTTCTAGTTCAATACATCATTGAATTGCTCCAGAGATATGATAGAAAATCAACCAACATTCAAGTTTTGCCTAAAGTATTCCAAACATTATTTAGATTAAGATCATCCAACTTGGTTACCAACATTGATGTTTGTGTTTTGATTAACATTGTTTTGACCATGTTGTGTGATGTCATTGGCATTGAGTGATCATTTTGGTGTTGTGGTTGATTTGATGCGTCAATGTATGTTTCATTTTAGCAAACCGTCATTTGTCCGTTTGTGATGTTCTAAAAGCTCATTTCCCCTCTCTTGTCTTAGTCTATGTTTTTGCCCCCAATGTAAACACAACCTAAATAGTATGGATATGTACAAATTTCATCAAGCCATGATGAAATACAAGGATTCCTATTGCATGATATGGATATAATAGATATGTACAAATGATAGATATGGATAGATAATGTCGTAAAGCAAATGCAAGACATAAGCTAATAGATAGAGGAGCCCATTTTGATCACAAGTAGCACCTATTTGCCAGGTTTGCACCACTTGTTTTTATTGCACTTTTTCAAGACTTTTTTCTGATTTTTATATGGATTTTTTTAGGACTTTCTTATTTTATGTATTTTTTCAAGACTTTTTCTAATTTTTTATGTATTTTCTTAGGATTTTTTCTGATTTTTATGTATTTTTTGAGGACTTTTTTTGAGTTTTGATGATTTTAAACATAGAACTTCTTCAAATGAATGTTGTTGATCGATTCTTCAAATAGGTCCCCTTTTGACATAGATAGCTGATAAGCTCCAGAATCGTATGCTGCAATGATGACAAATGGACCAAGCCAATTTGGTTCAAATTTTCCTTTCTTTTCTATGTCTTGCTGATTGCATGGATTTTCTCTTAAGACTAAGTAACCTACTTGAAATGTCTATGGTTTAACTATGTGAGTGTAGCTATGAGACATAACTTGTTGATAACTCTTCAAATGATCAACTGCATGTTGACATCTTTCATCTAACAGTTCTAGTTCTTGTAGATGAGATACTCGGTAGTCTTCATCATTTTTCAATCCTTTGAGTGAGACCCTAAGCGAAGGTATTTCAACCTCTAGTGGTAAGATCGCTTCTGCTCCATATACCAAGGCATATGGGGTAGCTCCTATTGGTGTGCGAATGCTAGTTCTATATGCCCACAAAGCTGGATTTAATTGGATATGCCAATCATGACCTACATCATTTACCATCTTCTTCAAGATCTTCAAGATTGTTTTGTTTGAAGCTTCTGCTTGACCATTTCCTTGTGGATAATAAGGTGTAGAGAACCTGTGTTGGATGTGAAATCTTTCACAAAGTTCGTCAACATCCTGATTCTTGAAAGGCCTCCCATTATCATTGATGAAAGAATTAGGAATTCCATGTTGGCAGATGATGTAATTCAAGATGAATGAAGAGATTTGTTTACTGGTCATGGTCATCAAAGGAACAGCTTCGATCCACTTTGTAAAATACTTTGTAGTCGTGATGATGAATTTATGCCCATTTGATGATGAAGGATGAATTTTTCCAACAAGATCTAGTCCCCATTGAGAAAAAGGCCATTTTGGAGTGAAAGGCTACAGTTCCTGTGCAAGTGCATGAATAAGATTCCCATGGATCTAGAATTTAGAACACTTCTTGACAAAAGTAAAAGATTCTCTCTCCATGGTAGGCCAATAATATCCCATTCTAACAAGTTTTTTGGCTAAGGTTAAACCACTTGAATGAGTTCCACAAATACCACCATGAACCTTTTGTAAGGCTTGTTCAGATTCATCACGTTCAAGACATCGAAGGAGCATACCATCAAGACCACGTCGGTAAAGGATATTGGCGATCAAGGTATAGCAGGATGATTGGCGTATGAAATTACTTATTTGGTTTTGGGATAAATCCAGAGGTAAGATGTTATTTTTTAGATAGGTATAAATCTTGCCATATAAAGGTGAATCAGAACCGGTTAAATGGCATATGACTTGAGTCCCAAGATTATCATAGGCGGGAGAAAACAATTGTTCCACCAAGAATTCATACCATTTTTTATTTTCTGATAATTGTAACAAGGAAGCAATTGTAGCCATTGCATCTGCAGCTTTATTATCAATCCTTGGGATTTGTGAAAACTTGATTGTCACAAAATACTTTTTAAAATCATCCACCATGTTCTTGTAAGGTAGCAACTTATCATCTTTAGTCTGATAATCATCATTGATTTGATTAATGACAAGTTGTGAATCACCATAGATTTGTAATTTTGTAATCCGCCAGTCCAATGCTATCTTCATTCCTATGAGCAATGCTTCATATTTAGCCATGTTATTTGTGCAAGGAAACATCAACTGATATGATTTTGGAATGGTATGTCCTTCAGGTGTGACAAAAAGAATCCCTACCCCCGAGCCATGTTGTGTGTAGGATCCATCAAAGTACAATGTCCATGATTTCTTAATTGTTGTGAAGGCATCTGCATCAGGAAATTCAATGTGCATTGGGTTTTCTTCTTGTAAAGGTGCTTCAGCCAACTGATCTGCGATGGCATGCCCTTTTATAGCTCTTCTATCTACATAGTGAATGTCAAACTCACTTAAGATCATTACCTATTTTGCAAGTCTTCCTGTTAAGGTGGCTTTACTTAAGAGGTATTTTAGTGGATCGATTTTGGTTATTAGCTTAACTGTATGAGCCAACATATAGTGTCGTAACTTTTGAGAAGCAAACACTACTGCTAGGTAAGCTTTTTCAATGAAAGTGTAGTTTAGTTCATGACTTGTTAAAGTTCTGCTAATATAGTATATGGCTCTTTCTTTGTCTGTAGAATCCTCCTGTGCTAGTAATGCTCCCAAAGATACTTTTGTTGCTGAAATATAGAGTATGAGTGGCTTTCCTAGAACTGGTGGAATTAGGAATGGTGGATTTATGAGTTATTGCTTGATCTGATAAAATGTTGCTTCACACTTTTCCTCCCATTTAAATGGGACATTTTTATGCAATAGATGTGTAAATGGTAAGCTTTTGTCTGCCAGTTGAGCTATAAACCTCCTGATGGATTGTAGGCATCCTTGCAGTGATCAAAGTTGACTAATATTTTGTGGTGGCGGCATGTCCATTATAGCTTGTACTTTTTCTGGATCAACCTCTATGCCCTTTTCTAAAACAATGTATCCCAAGAGTTTTCCAAATTTAATGCCAAAAACACATTTCTTTGGATTGAGTCGAACATTGAACTCCATTCTGATAAAGATCTTTGACAAGATTTATAGATGTCCTTCTCTTGTGTTGGATTTGGTAAGGAGATCATCGATGTAATCTTCCATGAATGTATGCATCATATCATGAAAAATTGTTGGCATTGCCCGTTGGTATGTAGCTCCTGCATTTTTAAGCCCAAATGGCATTACGTTCCAGTAATAGGTACCCCATGGGCAAGTGAACACTATTTTATCTTGATCCTCTGGTGCAATCTTGATCTGGTTGTATCTTGAAAACCCATCCATTAATGAATACATTGTGTGGCCAGTAGTTAAATCAACAATCATATCTATGTTTGGCAAAGGGAAGTCATCTTTAGGACATGCTTTGTTCAAATCTCTAAAATCTATACAAATTCTCATCCTTCCATCTGGCTTTGAAACAGGTACGATATTGGAGATCCATTCTACATAGTTAATAGACCGAATGAATCCAACATCTAAAAGCTTCTTTAACTCTTCTTTAACCAATAATGCAACATGTGGATGCATTTTTCTGAGTTTTTGCTTCACAGGTTTTGCCCTTGTGTTTATAGATAAATAATGCATTATCAAATTAGGATCTAAACCTGGCATATCGGCATATGACCAAGCAAAGTTGATTTGATTCTCCTTTAGGAACTCTATAAACTTCAGTACTTCTTCCACTGTTAATGATGCTACAAGTTGCAAGATTTTTGGCTGCTCTTTTCTACTTATGTTCATTGATTCTATTCGCTCAATCAAAATAGAAGATCTTTCTTGATAATGTTTGGGAAGAGTGTCAAGTTTCTCATCCTTTAGTGCCTCAAAAATGTTTTCACCGTCAGATTTGCTCTTTGTTTTTCTCTTGATGTGATCTATCACTACCGTTTTTTTGGTTTTCACCAATAGATCTATCTTTTATTTCATTTATTTTGCAGCTCAGAGACTTGACACCCTCCCTATCAAAATCTTGAGTATGAGATTCTTGGATGAAACAATTTTTTTCTTGACTAGATGAACAAAGGAAATTTACAATATCCTCATCATCATGGAATGTAGGGATATGGATGGGTGCATCGTTGTCCCAATCAATAAGTTCTGGATAAATTAAAGGCATGGGATCATTAGGTTGGGTAAGGTCTTGAGCTGTCAAAGTCATGACATGGTTATCATTTTCATGATGGACAAGGTCTATGATGGTATTCTCCTGTCGATGATCAATCTCGTTAAAATCCGAATCGTCCTCACTTGATTCATGATCGCTTTGTAAGACATAATCAAGTGGAGGTCTTGAGCCCTCTCCTTGTAAGAATGTGGGTGCAAATTTTTGTATGACATCCACCCTTTTCTCTGTTAAGAATGTATCATCAGAGACATCATCCCATTCGTATTCATTAGAATTAGTGTTTGAACTATTCTGCAATTGAAAAACTGATCCATAAAATTTTTGTAGAGTGACATCTTCATGGGGTTTATCTGAAATTGATTCTCCTTCATGAGTTTGATGTGCTTGCTGTGAAGTTGACCCTTCTATATCCTTTCCATATCCAAGTCCTATTTTATCTTTTGGATGTATTGAAATAGGTTGAATTGGCTCAATGATTCCTTCTTTTCTTTTCCTATAGGACCATTTCCTTCATAGCCCATTCTTTGCATGATAGTATACCCTTTTCCATATTGTTCGGTAGGTAACTTGATGTGCAAAAGAGATTCATCTTCATCTTTGTATAGCCAGCTTAGGATGTCCCTATCTTTGGCTTCTTCCACAGTGGTGTTAGCTTTAATGAATTGTCCATCAAACTTTGTGATTGGCACAGAAGCTTGGGATGTAGAGGCTGTTGTGATCTTTTGATTTGATAGGGTTGGCTTACCATGTGACCTCGGAGAAGGAGGTAAGCCAGAAAGGGATAGCGAATATTCACCTATTCCTTTGTCTTTAAAATGTAGCTTGGTTTCAAGATTCTTTGTCAATTCTTGCAATTGACCTTGTAGATTGGAAGAAGTAGTAAGATCCTCCCTATTGTGTGGTACAAAGGCATCTTGAGTTGCTCGGAGATTTGAACAATTTTGGGTGTTATTGTAGTCAGCTTGTATAGTTATTTCCTATCCATCATATGGAAACTTGAGGCATTGATGGTATGTTGATGGTACTGCTTGCATATCATGAATCCATGGGTGACCCAAAAGTATGTTATAGGAAAGATCACGATCTAGAACCTGACAAAAGGTATTTTTCACAAGTCCCACTCTGATAGGTAGCATTATTAGTCCTTTAGAAGCTCTTTCTTCATCATCATATGCCTTGATAGTTATTTTCCTTCATGGATCAATGGAGTTTTCTAATATTCCTAAGGCATGTATAAGCTTTAAGGTACAAATGTTTAAATCGGATCCTCCATCTATCAAGACACGTCTGATTCGATGTTTATGGATCATGACTTCAAGATAAAGCGATGAATTATGCAGATGTGTCATGGAGGCATCATTTTTTTTGGAGAATGAAAGACAAGTGGGGGAAGACAAATGTCCCACCATGGCTTGAAATTTGTCTACATCCAAATCTATGTCAACGGTTGTGTTCACAAGAGATTCTTCCAAAATATTCTTGTGTATGGGGGATATTTTGAGAAGTTCAAGGTGAGAAATTTGAGCTGATGTTTTTCTCAGTTGATCAACTAAATTATAATGACTTGGAGAAGGAATAGCTGCCTTAGATGAACTACCTTTTAGGACAACTTTTTCTTTTCCTCTCGTAGTCACATTAACCTATTGATATTCTTGTTTTTCCTTGATTTTGATAACATTAACCCGTTGATCATCTGCATAGATGTGACGGATTATGTTGTCTTCAACATTATTTATGCTTTTTGCTTTGGTATCTGATGTTTCCCCCTTTTGATAATTTGGTAAAGGATCTTTGAATGCTTTATGATCGTCATTGGTATGATGTCCTTCAATTTTGATGGTGCCATTTTCAATTCAATCTTGTACTAGATTTCGCAAGGCTTGATAGTTATTTGTTCTATGACCTTTACATTGATGATAATTGCAATAATACAAGTCATTCCATGATGGTGGTTTGACTTGTGGCTCATAATCTCTTTGTGGTGGTAAGGTGATAACCTTATTATTGAGAAGCTCCTTGAGAGCAGACTCAAGAGATTGACCCAAAGTGGTAAAATTCCGTCGATTTGAAAAGAATGAAGGTCTGGACGGATTTGATGTTTGGGTATTGCCTAGATTGTTATTGAAATTACCACGATTATCCTTGGTATTTTGATTGGTCATACTTTCTTGGTTGGAGTTTTGTCCTTGTTGTTTGTTGTTTCCTTGTTGGTTGTTATCTCCTTGTTGGTTGTTTCCTGGAGCACTTGATAGGTTGAAGATAGATGATCTCATTCGTAGATTGTTTGCATCCACTATACCATCATTGACAACATTTTTATTTATGTTCCAAAACCTTGTTTTATTGTTGTTGTTATGGTTGGATGAACTTGGATTATCAAGTTTTATCACTCCTCTTTTAACCAAGGCCCCTTCAATGGTGATTGTGGTTTCAATCAATTTTTCAAAGTTAGGAGGACAATGAAGATTGATCATGTAGCTTAATTCTTGATCTAGGCTATTGATGAAGATATCCATCTTTTCCTTTTCAGGAATAGGACGGGAATATCGTGCAAACAATCTTCTCCTTCTTGTCAAAAACGTAGTGAAGGATTCCCCTACTTTTTGTTTCACATTACAAAGATCAAGCATGGTTATTTGGTGTTGTATGTTGTAGGCATATTGTGATATAAACTGATTTATTAACTCCTCAAAGGTTTTGATGGGGGGAGTGATTTTGGAAAGCCACTCCATGGATTGTCCACCCAGACTTCATGGAAACAATCGCATTAAGTAGGTATCTTCATAAGCGAATTCTAGACTCATATTTCGGAAATCCCTCACATGTTCAATGGGGTCAGTTTTTCCATTGTACCTATCAAATTTAGGGATTTCGCAATGTTTTGGAAAAGGGATAATTTGAAGACTCCTATCAAATGGATAAGGAGATATGTCATCCAAAACATACTTCTTTGTTGTGCCCCCTTTCATTTCCTTTATTTTCCCTTGTAATTCTTTTATCTATTGAGTAAGGGCACTAAAATCATTGGGAGTTTCAGGATTTTGTTTAATCCCTTCTATATCAAAATTGGAAGGTAACTTAGCTCCTTGATTAGCTATGAAAGAAAATATCTTTCTTTGTTTCGTTCTAAAATCCTTTCCATAAGAGTATGGAATTGGGGATCTTGCTCTGCTTCTTGAAGCTTTTCTTCTGTTAACTCTTCAATATGAAATGTATTCTCTTCTTTCTCACTATTATCACCCATTTTGCTTGTGGTAGTTTCTCCTTTGTCCTTTTCTATGTGTTTTCGAGATCTCGTGACAACAGGAATAAGCTTTGTTCCAAATTCTACTAACATTTGATCAAAAGAATGAAATAGTGCAATTTGTGATTGATATGAAAGTCAGGATAGAATGAAGATTCTATGACTTGAAATATTTCTATTCTTTAGCTTGTGTTTTTCCCTAATTGAAAGGATGAAAATCTTGTTAGCGGGAATTTAAGCAAAAGATCAAGAAAAGGATGATTTTGCACTTTATGAAGTTTGATCGCAGCTTCGTAAAAGGATGGATTTGTGATAAATGCCTAATGTGATTGAGTTCTCTATTGCAAAAATTGATTTGGACGAGTAGAATATTCAATTGTAGGTTGGGGAATCTAACAAAAATGAATATGCTGACTATGGTTGTGCCTTTGAGAAAGGGCTCTTCTTTGAAAGAAAGCTCGTGAGTATAATGGCTCTACAGCATAATCATCAATAAAACCTCTAAGACAATCATGGCATCGATGGATAAAGGTTCTATGTTTAAGTAAAGCCTTTCAACTTTGGTACAAGAATCATCTTTTCTTCAATAGTTTCTTGTAACTAAGTGGTTTCTTTGGTTTTTTTATTCGTTTGAGAATGGATTTCTTAATAAAGGTTGTGGATTTCCAATCTTGTAACCATGAGAGTAATCAATATGATTGTGAGTTTTGGATGATATTTATTGAATTAATGTATTGAAAACACATCAAGCAAGTTGTAGAATAGTTATTTTTAAGTCCTATTCTAAACATTAAGTGTATGATCAAAATGTTTTCAAAAATTGTTGTCACAGGTTTTACACATGATAGATAGATCAAATAGACTCACTCTTAGTACTCAATTAGGTCATCATAATAATCAACAGCCCACATCATAGAACTACGTTGACTCACATAGTCGTGTCACCCCCGAAAGGGCACCTGTGTTTTTGTCTTTTCTAGGCGCGTAGTTAGAGTGATGGAAGTGGATACCAGATCCCTTGAGCAAACAGTCCTTGGCAGTTATATGGTGAGTATCTTGGGGGTAGATTCTTCCCTCCCCTGCACTGTGATTATTATGATGTTCTGAAATTAACTTTGGTTGGATACTACACTAAGTTCGTAGTAAGGGTTTCCGTTCAGTGCGGCAAATGATAGACTCTCGAGAGAGGCCTTCCAACCTTTAGAACAAAGGCTTTGGGGATGGTTATCAATGCACACTACTGTCGAATGGGATTTTCATCAACCATCCGTATTTGATTAAAGTGGGTTGGAAAACTTGGCTTTAGTTGTTCCCACTTAGGTCATTCCCGTAGGGTGAGTAATTTTTCCCACTACGGCAGGCCTTCTAAAATGTTTTATCAAAGCTTAAAAGTGCATGAAATAGAATAGATGAGTCTGGCATTTTGATCACCCAGTTAAGGGGAGAGCATAGGCCTATCACCATTTAATCAAAGCAAGCAAGAGTTCAATTTTAAGCCCAAATAAACAGTTTTCTATGCTAGGTGAAGATATTGATTCACAAAAATATGGAGTTCTTTTTAGCCCAAAATAGAAAATGAAGTGACTATCCTAGAATTGGTTTTTTTTTTTTTTTTAAGCTCTTACTAGTCGCAGTTGCATTGGATCCAGTCAAATCTTACTTTAAGTTATATATTACAATTGCAGATTTAGGGAAAAAATGCGCTAAAACAGACATCAAGGGCGCTAAAACAAAGTTAAAGAGCATTGCAGGATCATTAAAGGGCACTGAGGAATCACTAAAAGGCGCTGAGAAATCACTGAAGGGCACTAAGGAATCCCTGAAGGGCACTAAGAAATCACTGAAGGGCACTAGGGAATCCCTGAAGGGCACTGTAGGATGACTGATGGGCGCTGAAACAAAGTTAAAGAGCGCTAAATTAGGTGTGAACTACGCTGAAGCATGTTTAATGCACTAATACACTCTTTTAGCCGTAACCTGTCAGAAAAAGCTATGAAAAGATGTTAAAATTGGGGCAAGTGCCCCACGATGGGCACCAAAAATGTGTGTGGGAAATGTTAGTATCAAAATGAGATATTATAAACACACCAATGCAGCATTAAACTAAAGAAAGCTAAATAGAAAGAAATCAAAGATAACAAATAGAGCTTCTTCAGAATCGTTCCATTGTTCTCTATCTCTACTGATTCTCTTGAAGCTGCTGCTCTCAGATTGTATAAGCAAAGTTTCTTAGAATGGCAACCTACAGAACGAGTATGCAAAAGGAGAATACTTCTCTATTCTATATGTTGGTGGAGTGAAATGTTGATGCAGATATGCACAGGGGCTGTAGATTATGCATAGGGGCTATGGATTATGGATGCTATTGAAGCTATGATATGAGGATGATAGGCCATGATATGGATTTCTAATATGCTAAGCTATGCTATGCTATGATTCTAAAGGCTATGGATGTTGGAAGGCTAATTGACTATAGTTTTTCTGTATGAAAGCTTCTATGTTTTTCAGAGACCTGGCAGTCCCTTTTATAGATTTTTACAGGCAAGAGCCTGGCTGGCAAAGATCAATGGTTGTGAGATTGTCTGGTAATTTTGAATGGTGAGAGATGGAGAGGTTGAGAGGAAGATGGAAGATGTTGGGAGGTTGGAGAGAAGAATGGAGACTTGTCTTCAACCCACGGGAACAGCTTTGCTCATAAACAAAGAAATTTATTTTATGTTTTGAAGTTTGTTTCATGGTTGTTGAAGATAATCCAAATTAAATAAATAAATTTATTTAATTGTATGTGAGTTTGATTTTTGATTTTAGAACTATAGAAGATTTAATTAAATATTTGAAATATTTAATTGCAAATAGACTTTAGAAGAATTTAATTAAATATTTGGAATATGGAATTGTGAATGGACTTTAGAGGAATTTTAGAAGAGAAGAATCTTTAATCTTTATTTGAATAAAATATTCAAGCCAAGATTATATATGATAATTAATATAAATAAATCATAATATTTATTTAATTAATTAAGAAATGGATAAGAAAAGTGATTAAATAAACTTATTTATTTAATCGAAATGAAAGAATGAACAATATAAATAAATTATTTAGATTTATTTATACACAGATTGAATTCAGAGATTTAATTAAATATTAAAAATATTTAATTAATTACCAGACTATTGTGATGTGACCATTTTTAGGTGTATACACCATGATTGAAGTGACTTAAATACTGACAGTAGTTTGAGTCGATCTCGGTTACATCATCAGAAGTGTTGCTCATAAGGTCAATGGGCGAGTGTTGGCAGCATCCAGAGCACACCGACTGCTTGCCTTTGTCATCTACTAGTTGAGCAGCAATGTCCTAGAATTGTAACCTTCTACTGCAACCAAAGCAGTAGAAGGTTGCAATTCGAGGACGTTGCTGCTCAACCAAAGCACCTTCCTAAATAGCAGGACCGAGCTTTTGTGAGCTCAAATAAATAGACCTCCTTACTGACTTACTGATTTTTTCTTCTCAGACAAGCACTCAAACTTGATTAGACTCAGCCCACAAAGCACTCTAACTACTACAAGAATGACACTATTAGCAGTTAATTCCTCTTGTATTTATTATGTGAGGTAATGGCAACCTTCATCAATGCTTAGTAAATATGCATATGCAAACATGGAAATTTGGTGGCGTATGTACTTTCACCATTTAACTAGAGCTGGATGAGAATCCAAAGATCACCCTTCATGATTGCCAATAAGAACATCTTCACACAGATTAAGATCGACGTGACTACACAAGCAAGGAATAATTCATTAATGCTTCACCAACCTTCATCTTCCTCCTACAAGCTAGCAGGGAATAGCAAAGATTTACATTAGCTTTTGATCTTGGTTGTCGATCTAAAACCACGGGTTATGAGCTCAATAGTGGAGATTGGGCCCCACATTCCATACAGGACATACATCTTCCTTTTGCTGACCTCACGCCAAATAACAGGGCAACACCTTAGGTCTACGAGTAGGCGGGGTATGATCGAGATCTTCTCCCATATCTTTGAATCTGGAAAACCTACACATTGCACGGTTAGTATTTAATGAAAGGCTTTGGCTAATTCGTCGGTGACATGACCATTGGAGTTAATTGGTGACCAACTACCATTCGATCTGAGTTGTTCCCCACCATCCTGTGATGGTGCTTGGGTTGATTACGAAATCACGGGCGGGTGCCACATGTCCCATCCAATGAAGCCTAAAGAGTAAAGGAAACACTAGCCGGCTTTAAATGTATTAAGGGGCGGATTACTAAAGTGTTCTATAGATGCACATGTTCTAAATTGATGGATATGTTATAATCTCGCTGGAAAAGCTACTCGAAGGTTAACGACATGGCTAGCGACTGTGTTAAAGGAACGAGATCAACGACGCCTGTTATCCCGTGATTAGGGATTACAGGGATTGTGATATCATGGGTGGGTGCCATGTGCCCTTCCTAAAGGATGAAATCTACGCGACAATTGATGAGCTATCTCTTCAAGATTGACAGTGCCCACCATCCCACGATTAGGAATTTTGGGATAGCGATCTCACGGGTGCCTGCCACGTGTCTCATCCAATGAAGCCTAAGGAGTGAAGAAAGTGTTTTCCGGTTTTAAATGTATTATGGGGTGGATTAATAATGCACTTGTAAGATGCACATGTTTTATTTCAACGCAGATGTTATGATTTTAACGAAAAATTTGCTCAACAGTTAAAGGAAAAGGACGGTGACCATTTTTGAAGGAGCGGGATTTATGGTAAAAAGATCGATTGTGGCTACCATCCCGCAATGGTAAATCAAAGGATTGCGATATCGTGGGCAACCACCACGTGGCATTCCTTCACAGCGTATGACATAGTGGTCCCCTTTATTGCCATGTTGGTGATTATGTCAGCCTGTTTTGAAGATGGTCATTGATGATTTGATCAAACTAAGGATCAATGGCTCAAATTTAAATATGTATCAAATTATGGTTGGAGCCCTTCGTGCAGCCGGTGAGTGGGCTTTGATGGTGGATGAGACATCTACTGGCAGGATTTGATCGACATAAAATCAATTTACTTGTCTCATTTGTATCACAAAGCATCCAAGTATTTCATGAAAATAGTTTCAGAGCCAAAGGTGAAATTGTGAGCAATTGTAGCCAAAAATTGGAGTTTGTGCAAAAAAATCCATGAGTTAATTTTCTATATTTCCCAGTCATTCTGCACCTAAATTTGGGAAAGGGAGGGGGTCTGCTATGCTTGTCACTGAGTTCATTAAAATATTTTGTTAGGGCTATTGTTTAATCATAAATTGTAAAGAATTGCGGTATTTTTACTCTGTAATTTCCTATCTCTTCTTAGTCATAGGCACTTGAAGTGTAACATTGTAGTGAGGCCCTAGCTTGTCTAAAATGGCACCAACCAAGCAACACTCTGGCCACATTGAGTATTTGAAAAGAAACTTGTACGATGATTTTCTAGATCAATTTCCATTATCAACAAATGAGAGAAGGAAAGGTTTGGTGTTGATGCGAGGGAAAATCCTAGGGGAGGGGTTGGTGTGTAATAATTCCAACATTGTTGATGTTAGGGTTCCACTCACAGGCTTAGAAATGTTCAGATTATGGTATGGATAGAGGAATTTGCCTCATCCTTTTTCAAATGGATGGATGTATGACATGGGAAAGCTGGTTGATCCAAATATGCTCCCTGATGTGGACTTACTTAGAGCAGTGGCCAAAAGATATGACCCTATCACATAGGTAGTCAAAGATAATGATGGAGGGGTTCTATTAGAAATTAACAGAGATTTTATCCAACAGACTTTTGATTTGAGTGAGCCAAGTGATGACTTGGTTCCTATTAATCTTGAAGAAATGAAACAGGAGTATACAAAATTGAAATCTCTTTTTAGGGTTAAGTTGCTTCCACCTCATCTGGTTAAGGCAGGGGGTTCACAATTTCACATTAGCCCTAGTGACCAGGAACCCTTCAAATTGAATTGTTTTGAAAAGCCTTTCCTGGCTACTTTCTATTCACTATGTCAGATTTTGGGTTTCAGCCCTGGTGCAGTAATGTCGATTGCATACATGTTCATGGGGGTGCAAATACAACACCCTAAATTCTCTGTAACATATGACTTTGCTTCTTTTTTGGTGGAGAGGATAGATGAAGGACTGTCGAAGCTACAAAATGGTGATACTGGTACTCAATTATTTTGGTATTCCATGTTGATGCATATGTTCTTGTTTAAGAATGTTGATTTCTTTGCTGAGAAGATAAACTTAAGACAATCAATTAATAGAGAAAGATTGTCAGTACAGATATGGGCTATAGATTTGTCCTGTAATAAGGAAAGCACCAGTTATGTGCAATTTGATAATTGTTTTATTGCAAGATTGAGGGCTAGATTGATGGTAAATGTACCTAGGATCCCTTAGGAAGTGCATGATTTCCTTAGGCCGAAGCAGAGGAAACTAGAATTGAGGGTTTTACATAACTAGGGTGACATTAACCCATATCCAGTTAGCACTGTTCTGAGAATATATGGATTTCAAGGAACCCCTCACATACTGCCATACAATGTGCCACCAAGACTAGGGTTTGCAGAAGTTATGTGGCACATGGGGTGTATTCATGAAGATAACCTAACTAGAAAGGGGGAGGGAACATTATTCCCTGATTATATAGTAGTGTCTAATTTTACATTTTCAAAGGGAGGCTGGACACATTTTGACAAATTCTTTGTTGATTACCATTTGAGATTTGGTCCAAAGCGACAACATGATCCTAAAGGTTTCTTTGCTCTTTTTAGAAAAAGAATAAAAGGTGGCAAATTTGCACATGAGTTCAATTTCTTTGGGGACCTGATCAGGAATGAATTTGATTTAAATAGACAGGAATTAAACAAGGAAAAGTGGATAGTTTATAGTAAGCTACTAGATATTGTGCATGAAATGGATCCGACGTATGATACATTGATGGAATTCACTCCATACCACAAGAGAATTGATTTTTTAATGAAGAATTTCAAGGAGATAATGGACACCTTGACAACCAAAAAGATAAATTTAAGGCCAAGTCTGGATATGCAAGGACAAAGTGATATGCCAATTGAAACAAGGTCAGTATATAGCCTACAGAAAGGCGGCCCATCTATAGGAGGAAAAGGGATACTAGCAGTGATGAGGAAGAAGTAGACAGAAAGGGAAGCAAATAATGAAGGCCTTCACGACCAGTGCCCAAAATTCAAAGTACCTAGGGCTGTCAAAATCATTGAATTAAAATTTTCACCCGAGCGATTCCCCCATCACCACCACTGAGCCAAGCCCTAAGAAGAGGAAAGAACTAATCACCCACCTGAGGATCTCACAGATGAAATTATTGTTACTGATCAAGACATGCAGGTTGGTATGCCATCCCCTCCTAGGTCAGCTGAATTGGTTCTATCCGATTTGGATATGAAGGGTAAGAGTGTGCAGGATGCAAGAATGGAGGCTTGCAAGGAGTTCTTAGATGACAATGCATTTGTAAAGACTATGTATTCTTGCAATTGGCATGGAGGATGAAATTTGAGGAATATCAAAATAAATGCAAGGAGAGAAGAGAACTAAGGCCTGACAGGTCAGATCAGGAGAATGATGAAGAAGTGAAAGTTGAACTAATCGAAGAGTTTAAAAACATCACTCCTGAAGAAGGAAGACAACTAGTGAATCAGGCTGGTGTTTTGATTTTGCTTGAATGGGACATCGCAGATGCAGTGGCTTTCAGTGCCATTATGAAGTCCCAAGAATCCTTTTGATTCTGAAGAAGTTAAGGCAACATTACAAAACTCTACCTTCAGTGAAGAATATGAGACCTTGGCAATTTGGGCATTGGCTCCACAAGGAAGAAAGCTAGACATTGCTGATATTAATCCAAATTTCAAAGGAGGATTAATAATAAAGAGGGCTTCAGAGACTACAACAACCGAAGCCACTAGTCTAACTGTGAATGTGGCCAAGTTGGCCCAAAAGACTGCTTAAAGGGAGGGAGGCTAAAAAGAAAAGAGCCTAATGGAGAAGTATAATATTTTAATTGAAGAATATAGTAAAATGCAACAGAGGAATGTTGAACTGCAAACTAAAGTAGAAAAGTTCAAGTATAGACATACTGGGGAAACATCCAATGCTCTAGGAACCAACACATCACCTCCCACAGCAGGGTCAATGCCTCCTGCTTCTCCAAATGTTTCTACACCAGGGTATCCCATTCAAAATCCTGCTCTTACCCCTCCTCTAGAACAAGTTGATGAAGAAACAGAGTGCTCTGTTGATCCAACAAAGAGGCAGCTCATGGAGAAAATTGATCAATTACAGACATCACTAAAGGTAAAAGAGGAAGGTTTTCTTTTTAAAAAAAAAAATTGTTACTCTTGTTTTGGAGCATTTAAATAAAAAGGTGGATAATAAACTACCCTCTATACATTCTTTTTATTCTTTGCTATTTGAAGCAATAAATAACATTGATAGGGATCAAGGGATAGTGAATCCAATAATTCAAAATTGGATCCCTAGGGAAAATAATCTAGATGTTATAAATAAAGTCTCAAGGTTTGATGTAAATAATAGGCCCCAATCATTGAATCCTACTTATATATTAGTTAAATCATTGCAAGGTTTTCAGACCTTACCAGATGATCTAAGTAGGAAGATTAGGGAATTGGTAAATAACTTCAATGATTGGGGTAACACATTGTTACCTGATATAACTGATGAGCAGGGAGGAATCAAAACACTCCAACAATAGCAGGATTAAGCAAGTGAAGTCATCAATAATCAAATTAAAATAATTTGTGATGACTCAGATGATGATTTGTTGGTAAATTGTATGGATAATATTATTGGTATCGGCTCATTTTTGGAATCTTTTGAAAGAGATGTTAATCAGGTAGCGGTAAAGTATTTGCCTTATAGTACAAAGGTAAAAGAGGTGATTAATTTTGACTGGCCAACTGATGAAGAATACCAGAGCTAGGTGGCTAAATATTTTAATGATGATGAGTAAAAAGAGTAGAATACCAACAGGTGGCAAATCAGATGTTGTGGTTACAGTGTTTCCAGTTTTGTATGGATGACTTTCTTGGTGTGGGTTTCGTGTGGTTTTTTGTTATTACATCAACCTTCCTTCGCTGACATAATGAACAAGAATATGCTCCAAGATGATTGTTGTAACAATTTTTGAACAAGAATATTTTTCAAGGTGGTGGTTGTAACAAATTTTGGAATATCACCAGGTGCTCCAATTGACTGGTGATAGGTGTACTTTTTGGCCCGGTGCTTGTTTGCTCTTTCATTTTCTATAAGAAGGATTTCAAGGCCAGAAGTACAGGTTAGCAAGTTAGATAATTTTTTTCGAGTCTAGGTGAAGTTGCAGAGCGAATTGTAAAGTCTGATGGTTTTAGAGAAATGTAATTTAGGTTTTGAGTCATTATGTAACAAGTTTTGAGTTCATAGAGATTTAATGTTGTATAACAGTACTAGCATTTGAGTTGAAATGAAAATTTGAGCTCATGTCTCTCCATTGTACATGCATATCTGAACTTTTAATGAAATAACTAAGGGTTGTTTTATCCATCTCACTCGTAGTGCGTATGATTCTATTTTAGCTTTAATTCAAGGAATGAATCTAAAAATGTTTGAATGGGATTATAGGCGAGGCAGCTGTATAAGGATTTGATAAGTAGTCTTTAAGTTAGAATGCAATAATCGGATGAAATTGTAATGCAATATTGTCAAGGATCTTATATGTGATGTATTAAATCTGTTATAAACCTCTAGATGCTTATGAATTTGACTCCTGCAATGGATATATGGCACTGATCTAAGTTGTAATTATTTGTGTAGTTCAGTATTTATTTTTCTTTGCCTAGAGCTTGCTAAAAATTGCAAATCATTGACTATCTTAGACAATGAATTGTGTTTAGTTATCTCATGCTCCACATAGTTGATATTGTCTATGAACAGCCAATTCTAGTTAATATTATCTTATCGTGTTGAGCTATTAAGTGAGATCATCTGCTATTGTTAATATTGTTTATAATAATGGTACAGAGGTTGTAAACACATTAAGGGATAACCCTCCCGGATCTTGCAGAGCCCGAAGTGTACGAGGCTATTAAAGTCCTCGTCAATTGGTCTAGGTCCTTCAAGCTGCCCTCAATTGGAATTGGCAATTCCATAGGTATATTAGAAGACAAACCTGGTTACATTGTAAAAAGAACCAACATACACGTCAACCACTGAACAACCACCTCTACAACTAACTTTTTAATCTTTTATGATCACATGAAACATAAAACACACACTAATTTCTGCTGTTGTTAATATCATCTATTGAAATGTTTTAAATTTTTACTCTTCAAACATTAAAAGTACATCATTAAATTAATTATGTAATGGCATAAAAATTAAAAACATCATGAATTAATTATCTAACCACATAAGTCAAATATAATTCTATCAAGAAATTAATATCAAATAGATAATATAATCGCATAACTCATATATTTCAATGTCATTGATCTTCTTCTTCATCCAACTCTTTGTCTATACCATCCGATCCAGATTCGAAATTGTAAGGATTGGTCATAT